>JBCNJP010014467.1:0-10913 GCA_039602395.1 Deinandra increscens subsp. villosa | reverse complement strand
TGCTCACGATCGCTCGGTTTTGGAAGCTGTAAACGGCCGCCCAATTAAAGTTGGTGCAAATTATTTTTGATGGGGAATTGGTCGTTGAATTTTTCTGCACCTTGTGGAGTAATTCGTTTTTTTTTATTTTTATATTTTTTGCTCCAAATGTTTCAAGGTCTTACTAACGGTTTTGTTTGTGAGTTTCTTGTGATTGTTGTGCAGGCTACAAGTGTTGCAGAAGCAAGAAGCCCGTGTTCTATAAGCTATTTGATCAAAATCTATGGCTTTGACCCTTATTTCGATCGAAATTTTTGGCTTTTCGACCCTTTTGAATATTTTTCGATCGAATTCAGGGGCTTTTCGATTAGGCTGAGAAGCTTTTCGATCGGCCCCAGTGCTTCTCGATCGAAGAGTATTTCCCGGTTCCCCCTTTTCGATCAGAAAGTTCCCTTCGTGACTTCTCGATCAGCCCCCCCTTTTCGATCGAAAAGTCCCTTCGTGACTTTTCGATCAACTCTGTTTCCATCGGAAAGTCCTTTCGTGACTTTCGATCAGCTTCGTCTTTCGATCGGAAAGTCCCTTCGTGACTTTTCGATCAGGTTACACTTTCGGATCGAGCCGAAACTATGCCCGATCGAAAACCTGCTTTCCGATCAAGTTGAGACTTTTCGATCCATCCCTTTTCAATCCGTTCAAGTCTTTCAGTTCGTATTTGATCCGGAAGTTCATCCAAAGAAGAAAATGACAAGTACTGAAGTTGCTTTTCCTCTTGTGAGTGATCAAACTCAGATATGTTTGAACTCGGCATGTTTCGAATCAATCGAACAATATAAGCAACTGTTTCGAACTGAAGAAAGAGACCGTATGAATGCAGAGTACAAACTAAAGATTCATCTAAAACAAGTCGAACCCTACAAAAAGAGGATAGAGTCTTTAGGTGAAGAACTCAGTCTGCAGAAGTATCTTTTCCGGACATTCCGTGAAAAAGAGGAGGAAAAGCGGAAGATCAATCATGCTGATGGATCTTGGATCTGTAACTTTGAGGAATGCTCAAACCCCATCTGTTATGCCTTGATTAAGGAATGGGAACAGAAATTCATAAATGAAACCGCAAATCATGCACTCACTGCTAGAGACCTTAGGGAGTCCAAAAGTAAGACCAGAATATTTAGAGAGAAACTTGAGGCCATTCAGGTAGATGTTAAGAGTCTTCAAATTCAGATGAGTGATAAAAGCGTATATCTTAGGATTGCTAACTCTAAAGTTGAAGAGTTAACCAAATATGTAGAGGAACTAAGAACCAAACTTGACACTTTCTAATCTGTTCTTGAGAAACATCAAGTTATTCAAAAGAAAATGATGGACTCTCTTCATGCCTTATTTAAATTTGAAGAGCGACTTCAGCAGGTAAAAGAAACATCTGGCCTCAGGGATGGAAATTTTCCTCCCCCATTACAACATGAATACATCAAAGTGCCCCAAACTGCCGATGAATTGTTGAAAGAGTCCCTGAATGAAGCAACCATGGTATATGTGCCTCAACCTGTACATAAAGATCAAAAGACAACTCATGGACAAGAAAGTCAAGGACTCAGTTGACCAAAGCAAGAACTCATGCTGTTACTGTTCGTGTTAAAGAACTAGCCGGAAAAGGACTTACCCTATGGAAGAATGTGATGCTTAGGGGAAGTTTGTTGGTTGTTCAAGTGATGCTTCCAAAGACACCGTTCTCAAGTTTAGGGGAAGCTAATTGAAGAAAAGATGCAGAGCAGTCACAACAAGAAATTCAAGAATGCCAAGACAGAGGTTTTCAAAATTTGTCCTCTGAAGTCACCAGCAGGTCAAGACAGTTACTAATGATTCAGCAAGGACTCAATGGTTTTCAAGAAGAAGCAAGTTTTTGAGAATCCTCCTCTCATTACGTGTTTATCATTTGAAGTTCAAGCTGATGCTAATAAAGAGAGAGAGCCATCAAACATCTCACATGTTGCTCAATGAAGATTCTCTGAGATAAAGAATTTTCACCAACCCATGCTCAAGCCAAGGAGAAGACCGAAAGTCTGAAGATTGAAAGAAGAAGACATTTAATATCACAAGCCAATGGGAAGATTGTAAGGGAATAATTTGTGGCTTGTGTATTAAATAGCTCATTGGCGGACTATTTTGAAGACCTGCGTGATATAATAGGTGAAATTTAGTTGGGTTATGGGTCTATTGGGTCATTAGGCCAATTTAGACATGTTTGGGCTCATTTAGAAGGAGTTTAGATGGAGTTTATTGGGCTTATATGGTCCAATACGGGAATTATTAGCAAATTAGGGTTTTGTGGATGACTTGTTGACCAAGCTTGTCTATTCCTATTTATAGGACTCCTAATACTCATATTAGGGGTTGGCCAGTTGAGAGAGACTAGGGAGGACAGAGAATTTGAAATTCTCTCAAGGTGTACCAGACGATCGTTTGTAATCGTGTGCATCTATTGATTCCAGGTTTTATTAATTTTTATTATTGAGTTTATTGTTTTCTTTATCTCTCATCTTGAATCACTCAATTGTTTGGATTCCGCACTCTTAATCGAGGTTAGATACTGTGTTTGGACCATTTTCGGGACTTACATTTGTCCTCAACGTGACAAGGCAAACTATAAATAACTGTCAGCTTCGGTGACCATCACGTGCAAAGTTTCATGTATATAGCCTAGCTAGCTATCTGATATATATTAGTGATTATGCTCGCACAACTTGTACTGCTGAGAATATTAAACCTGTGAACTCACCAATCTTTGTGCTGACACTTTTAGCATGTTATTTCTCAAGTCGCTAGATTGGATTGCTTGTCACGCGCTAGGATGCCCTTTGGATTTGGTTGTCATGCATGTTGACATTTAAACTATTTGAAACTATCTAAACTATTTACTTTTGGTTGCGCATGTTTTGGCGCTTAAACATTTATTACAACTTATGATATTTAGGCTTCCGCATGTTAAAACGGTCTTACTTTATTATGACTTTTAAACTGAATATAGAACTATTCGTATGGCTAATGTGTTCGATCCTGGTTTGTCACGCTCCCTGCGGCGCGTTACCTCGCGTTGGATTTTTGGGGGTGTGACAATCTATTGAGGATAAAATTTCAACGATGGACTCTGAGAAGGAGACAAGAAAAAGAAGAATGGCCATAGAATCTGACAAGGAGTTCAAAGCCGAATAAGAAAAGATCAGACTGTCAAAAAACCTTCACAATGCCAAACTCCTTATGAAGTTCACATATATGATCATAGCCAGGGGATGGGCAACTCCCGAGCAAGCAAATTTAAAAATTGCTAATGAGTTATGCGATATGATGTCCAGGGTTGTTCAAGAGGATGGTGAACTAAAAGTGAAGGAAATGATAGATGCTAATGAATGGCAAGAGAAGATAAAATGGAAGAAGAGATACAGAGAATTTTAGACAACCCCATGACAGAGGAAGAAGAACTCAAGCTTCTTAAATGCTATTTCATTAAGATGAGGGGGGAGCACCAAAAAAAGATCAATCCTTCTGGTATTAATAGCTTGAGAATTAGATATTCAAATACCATACATGAACAGAAAAAAATCTCAAAGGAAACAGGTGAACCAATACCACCACGTGCATTTTCTAATCTGAACAAAACTCTAGCCTCAGAGCAACCTAGAAGAAACCCTCCTAGAACTAGTAGACCAGCAAAAAAGCCTAAACCTGTAAAGCCTCCTAAACCTATAAAATTAAAGCCTCTTCCACCAAAGTTTAGAAAAGACAACTTCACACCCATTGTACCATAACCTATAATTGATCATACCATTCAATCTCCATATCCTAACCTAAACAAACCACAAAAACCCTCATCTCCACCCAAATCACCAGAAAAACCACCCACCAAGAGAATGAAGTCAGTGGCTAAGAAGGTAAAAGAAAAAGTGATCAATGAGGAAGATGAATACAGAGATGTCCATGCTGAAAGGAGAAGAATCATTTCCTGGAGGTATGATGATCAAGCCAAAGTATACATGTTCACAACTAGTTCAGATGAGGTACTAAAGTTTACAGCTGAAGAAGCTATGTACAACCTCATTAACAATGAGTTGGGTGATGTTAGACAGTTACATGGTGATATGAAAGGTATGTGTTCATAAGAGGAGTCCTTAATGCTGAGGATAAAGATGTATTTGGTTGACTTATATAGGGAAGTATATGAAGCCACACAACACAGCATTGACAATCCTGTTTCGACGCTTGAAGTTGGTAGTCTATAGAGCTGATGGGTCATTCACAAGGCATAGTACAGTTCCATATCCAGAATGGAGCCAAGCATCTTAATACATAATCTGTGCGTCGTGTGAAGTATCTGAACAAAACGATGTAATGAACAAGACAAAGTTAAGAATGCTACTTAACAAACTGTATCCGAACTGGTGGTTCGGATCTGAAGAACTACGGGTTCGCCTGAGGTTCTGCCAGTCGTGTATAAATAGGAATTTTGTCTTGTTTTTCAGTAATGGAGAGAGAGAGAGAGAGAGAGAGAGAGAGAGATTTGAGCTTAAGTGTGTGTTTTTTATAGTGTTTTCTCTGAGTAATTTCAGAGTTGTAATTGCTCTCTTGTGATTAATAAAACAAATTTTAATTACGTTTTCTATCCGAAATAGCTAGATCGAGTAAACGATCCGATGCTCACGAACTTTTCAAGTGGTATCAGAGCTTTCTAGTTTATTCTACTGATCCGTGGTTGCTATTTTTGGATTTTTGGAGTCAAAAAGTGTTGTTTTTTCAAAATTTGGGGTGTTTTTACAATTTAGATTGTTTCAGTCGAGAATTTTGTAAAAAAAATTGTTTCTAAATCATTCCTGATCACTTTTTATGATCTATTGCTAAAAATCTCATTCAAATCTGTCTAAAATCGTGATTTTGAGTGAAAAATGGTTATGTTCGTTTAGGTTCAGCAGAGGAACTTTCAGTTTGATTTACCGGCATCCGAACTAACGGTTCGTCTAGGGTCGGTCTTCCGAAGTACCAGTTCGTTTGTAGTTCATTCATGTTTGTGTGTGTTCAGCTCAGTTCGGTTACCCGAAGTCTAGGTTTGGTTCATACGAAGTCACATTTTGGACAATTTTAGTTGGTTTTTGTTCGGATAAGTTTCGGTTCGGACAAGTTCGAATATTATTTCAGTTCCAATCAATATTTCAGTTCGGACAGGTTTGTATAAGGGTTTTCTATTCGGATAAGCACGAGATTGGCTAAGGTTCGGATAACAGTTTTTCAGTTCGGGTTCAGTTCGGCTACCAGAATTTGATTTTTCAATATGTCGGATTTCCAAGCTTTTGCCTTTATGCAAACCTTGATTAATTTCGACAACGAAATTGGAACAAACCAGAAAGTTCCTAAGTTTTTAAAGTTGGAGGATTATCAAAATTGGAAACAATGATATTCTGCTTATATTAGCACGAATAATATCGATTTATAGATTGCAATTTGAAAGATTTACATGCACCCAACTGATCAAGAAGATTTTAAAGAAATACACAATTTTGATGCTGCTGAAAGGAAAAGCTATAAGCTTGAGCAATTAGTCTTTGGTTATCTCACTATGGCTTTACCCACCGAATTGCTACATCATTTCAGCATGTGTAAGAAAAATAAACAATTGTGGTGTGCGCTATCGACAAGATATGAAGGCAATGATCAATACAAGAAGAGTCGAAGAAAGGTGTTGAACAAAGAGTTTGATAACTTTCAGCATTATGAAAATGAAATTATCACGGCTCTTGTATCAAGATTTTCAAATCTTATTAGTGAATTGAAGATTGTTGGGATTTAGAAAACAGATGAAGAGTTGAAAGAGAAAATAATGGAGGCTTTACCAGAAAAATGGGACAATTATGTGTTGTTACTTACACATGACAAAGAATTTTCCACATTATCGTTTCATGAATTAACTGGTAAACTTCATGCTCGGAAATGGGAATGATAAATTCCAACAAGTCAACTGCTAGATTGCAAAATCCAGAATTATATCATGGTGAGAATGCTGCTAGCATAACAGCTAAGGCTAAACCAGGTCTTAGTTCTGCACCATCAAATGCCTTTGTTGGAAATGTGTCTGGAATTCGGATAACACTGGTTCATCAAGAGGTTGCAGTTTTACAATTCCAGGATTAACAAACCAGAATGCATTTTCTGTTGAAATAACTGAAAAATATGTTGCTCTAATATCTGCATTAATTTCATCTTCTCTTGGCATTATAATCAACAATGTTGGTGATGCTAAGATAGTCGAGAAGATTTCAATGAAATTGATGAAAATAACTTAGATGAAATGGATATGGCATGGCAA
Source organism: Deinandra increscens subsp. villosa (assembly GCA_039602395.1). Classification (NCBI taxonomy): domain Eukaryota; kingdom Viridiplantae; phylum Streptophyta; class Magnoliopsida; order Asterales; family Asteraceae; genus Deinandra; species Deinandra increscens. The sequence goes on along the minus strand of JBCNJP010014467.1, from coordinate 4,582 downwards.
TTGGCTATGTTGTCACAAAGAGCAATAAGTTTTTTCAAGAGAACTGGTAGGAGGAATATTACTCGAGATGGGAATTTGGGTTTAGAAAAATCAAAAGTCAAATGTTACAAATGTTTAAAATTTGGTCATTTTCAAAGAGAGTGTCAGCAATCTTCATCAAATACTTCTGATTCAAAAATTACCAATGGTTCTCAACTGTCATCGAGTACTTCAAATAAGACAGCTTTCACTACTCAAAATGAGAAAGTTTATGATTGGGGTAAACATTTTGACACATCTGCTTTGATTGCTACACATGAACAAGATGATTATTATTCGGATTTAAGTTTTTTATGAATCTGCTGAGAATGAATATTCTGAATCGAAGATTGAAATTTTGTTGAAGGAGAATGCTGGTTTAGTAAAAGAAATAAGTTTGCTTACCGAAGCATTGAATTTGGTGAAATCAGATCTGAAGGCATTCAAAGAAGAATTCCAAGAGTCTGAGGAGAAATTTGTCAAATTATCTGAAAAGAATGTTGAGTTAGTTAAAGAAGTTGAAAAATGGAAAGCTGAAGCGAAAGACGTAGAAAAAGATTTCAATGATTTGTTTGAAAAATCAAAGATTAAGCTTGATATGCTTACCAAGACTTCTGATGAAAAATGTTGCTAAAATTGAAGCATATCAGACTGATATGGAGAAGTTACTTTATGAAAAGCGAGAGTTAGCAAGAGTGAATAAATTGTAAAACGCAAATCTTGATATTCAGAAAAGGAATAAAGATAAGTGGAGGAAAGAGTTGTTCGCTGAGCTAGAAAATCTAAGATTGCAAAAGTATGAAACTCACAAGGTTGCTAAAAGGTTGATAGCTATTGAAAATGAATTGGCGGAAGCACAACAGAAGATTTCTGATTTGAAGATCCAAGTGATTGATGCAAATCATCTTCTAAACAATGTTACCAATTCACAATCGTAAACAAGCTTCTTAGCAAATGATGAAAATTTTGAAAAAATGTTTAATAAGACTGTGTCACCCCAAGGAAGTCTTTAAAGAAGCTGTTGATGAGGTGAAAGAAAAGGATGAAGAATGTGATTATTCAAAGTTTTCATCATCAAATTTAGAAGAAGAGAAGGTTGTGGAGAAGAAGAAAACAAGAAGGATGGTAAAAAGAATGAGAAGAAATATGAATTTCCTACTACATGTTCAAAGTTTGTATCTGGTTTGTCGTCAATAGAGAATGAGCAATCAGCTACTTCTACCGAGAATGTCAATAAAGCTACATCTTCTTAGAAGATCCATTCTCAACCTGATATTGATGAGACAATTTTCTATGAAAAGAAGAATGTGCAAGAAGTCAAAGATGAATTTTCTCGTTTGGAAAGAATGGGCATAAATAATCCGAGGAGAAAATTTCTGGTAAATGTATTGGTTTGGGTTTTAAGCCAATGATTGTTGTAGATTGTGGGGTTCAAGATTCAAAAACACAAAATTTGAAGAAAATGAAATTGAAGCAAGTAAAAAAGGAAGTGTTTAAGGCTGAGAAAGTTCAACCCGAGAGGTTTTACAAGCTCAAGGGTTCGGAACAAATTTTTTCTGAAAAAAGTATTTCCACTTCATTGCGTTGATTCTCAAAAGATTCCTGAAGTTTTTATCAAAGATGCTGCTTCAAAGAACAAGAAGAATCAAAATGTAAAATTTTCTTTTGGAAGTTCTACTTTAAAAAGCCTAACATCCAAATGCGTTCATGATCACAGGCATCAGGTATATGATTCTTTCTATGATCATTTAGAAGGTAGTCATTTTTGTGAAGCTTTGCAGGTTCCAAAACGGAAAAACATAAACAATCATTTGTGTTATATTTTTCGCCAAAGGGCATATGGCAAAAGATTGTCCGATTCCTACTGCTTCTACTCAAAAGACACAAAAGGTTCCAGTTTTTGGTAAACCTGCCAAACCAAGGTTAATTGACGAATATGGCAGAGTTTTGGATGAACATTAGCCTACATTCTTTAAAAAGCAAGAAAGATTTACTCCTAAATTTTCAAAAGTCGAAAATGTAGGTTGTTCGTCACAGTTACCTGTGATTGATTCATCAAACACAGATTTACCAAAACAACAACAACAATGGAAACCTAAGGTGGTTTTAAGGCAAAACAAGGACACTGGTCGACCAGAAGCAATATGCTTCGGGTCATTTATGAACTGATAAGTTTGACCAGTGTGCAGGTACTTCTAGAAGACCTATCGACGATTGATAAGTTGTTGATGGAGGAGTATTCTGCTTAACTTAAATTTCATGTTATATCTTTCAAAGGTTGTAGAAGTCGCTAGGCGCTACCAAGTCGGTCGACAGGGGAGTTGTGAGTACTCGGGCCTACGCGGGGAGTACTCGGTGAGTACTCGGACATGGTAATTATAATGAAATTAAACTTTTAGGATTATATACATGTTCAAATGCTAATATTTATAACAAAATATGTTTTAATTAATATATTTCAATAAATGTTCCACAACCAAGAGCATTATTAGCCTTACATAGTGGCGGAACCAACTATTTGTTTTATATAAGTCACAATATAACACGTACCATTAAGTTTGTCCGAGTGCGCCTACCCTAGGCGGATTATTGCCTAGGCGCCTCGGCAACCCACCGCCTAGCGACTACTCGGTGAGTACTCGGACGCCTAGACCGACTTTTGCAACAGTGAATTCTTTCTAACCTGAAAGTTTTCTGAAATTTAAAAAAAGGTATCCGCGTTGTTTGATTAATTTTCGTTCTTTACATTTCGTTTGCCGGTTAGGGGGAGAAAATTGAAAAGGCGAAACATAGTGTTTTGTTTTTATAAAATGAAAAATCCAAAAATAGAGTTTTTCATTTTAAGGGGGAGAAATGGAAGTAAGGAGAAGAAAAGGCATATTATGGGGAGAAATGAAAAATATTGAGAAGGTGACTAGATGCAAAATATATAAAATTTATAGAAATTGATCATTGGAAAATGGTGGTAGGCTCGGAAAATAAGAAAGTATTCAGATGTTATATACACTAAATACTATGCTTGACCAAGTAGAAAACATCTTGAAGCGTATTTTATGACAAAAATAACAATAAGTGTGGAAAACAAAATGAGAAGTGACTGTGTATACATGTGTTCATTTTGCAAAGATTTAAAGTTGTTTAATTTTCTTTGTTTTCTCAAACGATCGGACTTTCTTTGCGTGCTCACAAGGCCGATCTGATTGTTGTTCGTTTGAGGTTTTGCTTTATTTTCTTTGGTGTTTCGTAATTCATCAAACTTTCTCCGCATGTCCATAAGACCGAACTGATCGTTGTTGAATTATACAATTTCAATTTGTTTCATTTTTCTTATTTTGTTAAATTCGTGGCCTTATCTGCGTATCGAATGATCGACCTTAAGGTAGACGATTTAACGTTCTTATTTATCTTTGCATGGAACACATTTGACGAGAAAAACAAACATGTCTGAGTATGTCTGATAGTGTGGGGTACACTGGTCAAATAAATCTAATCTATACTTTAACATATTCAGATGTTATGAGTATGATTTCGCCTGAGTTTAAGATGGAAAAATTATACCAGCAATCTGTTGGGTCCCGTGAGGGGCTCTCTAACAATGTTGGTATAATTTGATTTAAACAAGATAAACAAGTTACGGAAAGTACATCAAATTGGAAGACAACAATTCATTAAAATGGTTTGTGTATATCTCAAATGTAAATAATGGTTTACACGAGTTTATAGTATAACAAAGTATCATCAGAAATAACTTTTCTATGGGAGTAAGTTGTACTTGCTTTGAGAAGATATTGAATTGTATGCTTGTTGTCTTGCCTTGTTTGGTGGAGTCATCTTGCTATTTATAGGAAGATACAGCAAGTTGGAATTGGATAAGGTGGTTAAGGATGGTTGAATTTCGAGTGTGTCATAATATATAGAGATTAATTGAGGATATTCAATTTATCTCTTTATCAACTGTCTTCAACTGCTTCAGTGATTAATGCCAAGTTGGTGTTCAATTTGCTTGTTCCTCACAAAAAGGCAAAATTGTTCTTCTCGTAATTTTTATCTTCTGATAGTCCAAAACTCCGTCAGGACCCTTCTTTGAAGACTGATGATGCTTCCCATTAGAAGCCTTCTACAGAAATGAGGATTTCTGTAGAATTTGATATGTACAGAACTACTTTGGAATTTCCGGAGTAGTTCTGTATGAATACATTAAAATCTGTATGAAATACAGATTTTGATATTATTTCTCCTTTGAGGATATGTCTTATCTTTTCTTCTAATACTTGACTGTTTTCTGTTACATTTACATTATGTTCTAACAATCTCCCCTTAGGTATTTGAAGAAAATGAACAAAAAGAGAAAGTAGGTATCTCATTGGGAAATTGACAATATAGTATGATGATTTTATTTATGTTCTTAAGATACAGCAAGTTGGAATTGGATAAGGTGGTTAAGGATGGTTGAATTTCGAGTGTGTCATAATATATAGTGATAAATTGAGGATATTCAATTTATCTCTTTATCAACTGTCTTCAACTGCTTCAGTGATTAATGCCAAGAATGAGATAAGTGTTG
>JBCNJP010014466.1:0-10913 GCA_039602395.1 Deinandra increscens subsp. villosa | reverse complement strand
ATTGTCGACAGTCATGACTACAAAAATGGCCTTTCTTGATGCTTTTTACGCGTCAAGAAAGGGCCCAGATGACGCGCAAAAAAGCGTCAAGGAAGGCAGGGTCAAGAAGCCTCTTGACGCGCAAAATGCGCGTCATCCCGTTTATGACGCGCGAATAATGACGCGCATTTTATGACGCGCAATGCATGTCATAAAATGTGCGTCAAGGAAGCCCCCGTCATAAATCTGCTTATGACACGCATTTTTGCGCGTCATGGATTTTAAAAAAAAAATTAATAGAATCACTGGTTTCTATATTAAATGACAATTAACCCGATAATACAAAATAAAATTACACTTATAGCAGAATAATACATTTCATATATATAACAAAACAATTCATTGTATACAACTATTCAAATTTTTTCACAAACTATATATTCTAAATCACTAAGAAGTTTGGATGTTCCTTTACTACATAATCATACATCTAGTTCTTCATCCTCTGTCGACAATTTGGTGCTCCCTTGCTTCCGTTTTAGTGCAGGTACACCTTGGATGTATGAGTATAGCAGCCTTGGATGTATGAGAATTACAGGTGCGGGCATCTAATTAACACATTTATCATAGGAAATTTATGGTGGAAATGGTACAAGGTTTTCCCATTTTCAAAAAAAACCATATCATCAAAAAAGTTTAAGTTATGATTAGGCCAACACTTGTAATAGATTTGCTTACATGTTAATATCTGGAACAGAGACGATGTTAAAGATATCAAGATCATATTCACGACCAAAAACCTACAAAGAAAAATACACAAAAAGGGACGAGTCAATATTTAACGAAGGAGATGTTGAAAAGGTAATGGTTGAACTTTCATCCTGTTTACATACAAATGGGTTGATTTGGGGTTTGTTCTGTCACTAACAGGCCAAACGGGTCAAATGCATAAACCCTCCTACATCCTTTAATTAACAGGTAGTAAAAGAAAAGGGCGTAAGGAGTAAGGACTGTCCATCTTGCTTTCTCATATATACAATACTAATCTTTTTAACATAGATCAGTATCAATAATTCACAAACATTCTTAAAACTATATGAGTAAGATAAACAAACCACTATACCATTTTTATTAATATAAACGTCTTTGATTACAATCTGAAAATGAGTGAGTAAAAGACAGGTCAAACTCTGAAGAAGTAGATTTAGGACAAACAAAATAATTAAAAAAACTTTAGTGCTATGAATTTGAGTGCTAACATGTTAATTGAGAGTTCATGTTAAAGAATAAGAAAACTCAAGTAATAAATTCAGTGATGGTATGTTAATTAAGACTTTTGAATCTTAAAAATATACACTTCTAAGTATTTATGTTTCGGTTACTGTCATTAGCAATTATGATACTCTTTGATGAACACTTGAAAAGCTAAAGTATCATGTTCTATAAATTGATAACCAAACTACTGAACATGTAGACATAGGAAACCCATCCCAGTTACTATTTTATTCCTGATCTATCCTCAATTATTTTGATCATTGATTCGATTTTATCAACTTCTAATTGTGGTAGTAATTCATCTCCTTTTTACCCAACTACAGGTTCATCTTAAAAAATAACAGTCATTTTTACCCATAACCTGTTAGCGCAGAGCTACGCGCATCACTAGCAGGTTTAGTGCCAAACATTTTAATCCTATATTTCAATTGTTCATAGTTTTGTTCATTAAGAACAGACTATCTTTGAGGATCCAATTCTATTACCAAGAGAACATGGCCCAACTCTCGAGTTCAAAGTGAAATCCAGCTTCATATGAACAATTAGAGCCCAGAAAAATGGTCAAACCAGGCTTTTTTTCAAACTTTTACCTGTTTAGGATTCTGCTGATGTGCTGGTCAGCCAATCTTAATGCAAGCACGATTCAGCTATGTTCTAACCGAGCAATTGCAACATCCCTCTCTGCTCATTGCGGTCTTTGCATGGTCTGTTTTGTAGGAAGAAATAAATAACACATCATGTCACTTTTTGAACAGATTAATAAGTACAATACACTACAAAACACTAACAACTGATCAGTTTCAACTGCAAGAATTTGCAATTGAAATCAGTTGTGAACTACATAAATGATCAGGTAAATCAAAAACATGAGAAAGAAGAATCTTACAGTTTCCTGTGTCTATGTATGCTATGGAAACAAGAAAACCAGGACCCAAGTATGCAAAGAAGTTTTTCCAGCTTGTTTTCTGCATATCCATAAATAAACAAGGCCATCAAATCGGAACTTTCATAACCAAAGGAAACACAATTACAGTATATGATTCACGTTAAAACAAAGAAAAGAAAAAAGAATAACTGAACCAGGGAAGGGAAGTCCTTACTTTTAATCCTTTATACAAGGCCTTGCATTTGTGATTGACTACAAAAGTAAGTCCCCAACACTATATAATAAACAACCTACTTGATTAAACAAAGTGAGACGGGGGCCTGCTTGATTAAACAAAGTGATTTAGGGCTAAGTGAACCAAAGACCTGAAGTTAACTCCATTTTTATCTGATAGACATAATTAAATTTATCACATGAACAAAATTCTATTCCAGAATTAATGATAAATAGGCCAAAGCCTGATGAGGATAACGATTTCCCAACACACAACATACGATTAATCTTGCAGTTAATTATAAACTCACATGAAAAAAATAACAAGACTTGAGAAAAAAATATGAGTTAATTATAAACTCATATTAATCGACCTCCAGTACGAGTTGTAAACGTATGAAGTATACAATAGCATTAAACTATCACACAAGCCTACAACTGACACTGCCTACCTGCACAAACGGTGATCTCACTACTTGTCTCTTGATGTTACCAGCAGAATCATATTCCAGTTTTCTGCAAGCCCATCTTCCCACCTTCATGAATTATAGATAAAACAAAGTTCCATATTTCAGCAAACTAATAAAAGGACTTAAAATTGGTTAGGGTTTGTAACATAAAGATATGCAAAGGACTCTGTAATTGTATAGCATCAGATAACTATGAAATGAGAAATATTGTTAGGATTTGGTAACCTTACTCTTCAGGGCAGGCTGGATCAACATTTGAAAATGAGCCAATAACTACATCAGTTGGAGGCAGAAGTGCATGTAACCCGCGGGCCATAACTGCTTTGGCAGTTCCTCTTTTGCCGGAGATTGCAGTACCTCTGATCTCACGGTCAATCGCCCCAAGAAAAAGAGCGGTTTTAATAGCATCCTGTTTAACGACGACGTAATGCTGCAGAGAGACGAACAGACATACCTGTCCAACTACAGCGGCGAGCGGGAAGTACCGCCTGCAGTAAGAAGTGGCGGTGGCGGCGCCATTGTTGGATTCTAGGGTTGCTGATGCGCGAATGCAGAAACGATGGTTGTCGTGTTTGATCTAGAGCGGAGAGGAGTGGTTGGTTGAAATAGAGCATATATTAGGGTTAGGGTTCAAAATCGCGACGATGCCAGGTGAATAAGATGGAGCACAGATATGGAGAAGAGAGATGGAGCGTGGGGAGATTAGGCAGAGGTTGAAGATTTGGGAACGATGCTAGGGTTAGGATATGAAGCTTTTGGAGAAAAAAGGTGAATGGAGAGCTGTTAGCGGGTTCGAAATTTTTAGGGCAAAAATTTTAGGGGGGAAATGAAAAATAAATGAAAAATATAAAAATATAAAATTATAAAACGACAGTTTATTTATGACGCACTTTCCTAATGTGTACTCCGTGTTTTTTTTTTGTTATTTATGACATAAATTTCTTGACGCGCAAAAAGGCGCGTCATCTAGCCTTAAGAATTTACTATTCTTGACAGTTTTTTTATGACACATGTTTTTACGCGTCATTAAACAACGCGTGTCATCGTTTGCGCGTCAAGAAAGGCCCTATTTCTAGTAGTGTCATCTGTGTCATGACCTCTATCTTTGTGAAAATCGCAATACTTTGTTGTATCTATATTTGCGCCCAAACGTGTTCTTTGAGGTTTAGGAAATTGCATATTCTCAGTTGCCAAAATTTCACTTGGTGTCTTAGTTAACATTGGGAACTCGTCTACATTCGCCTCCCAACTTCTTTTATTTCTTCCAAAATTCCCCTCCCTTCTTCTATCATATGGTTGTGTTCTATACTTTCCCCAAGACTGACTTCTCTGTGGGTAAGTATTTTCATTTGCATTTGTGCTCTTGGCGTTTGCATTTGCACCCTTTGCGGGTGGCTTATGGGTATTTATACCCTGAATATTTCCTGAAGCACTTCGTCCTTTAACATAGACTCGCACTCTATCCATCAACACTTCCATAGTTTTAGGTAAATCTTCATGTAATTTTCTACTAAGTGTGAATGCCTCTCCATGAAAAAAACCAGAAATCCGCAACTGGTCTTGAGCCCCAACTATCTTCATAGTTTCATTATTGAAGCGAACCACAAAATTTTCGAGACTCTCATCATTCCTTCGCCGGATATTATGAACTTCAGTGACTTCTTTAGTACACTTCCGTTGCCTTAAAAACTTTTCTCTTAAATCTTCAAATCCTACGATTTGAGCATTAGGTAATGAGTCGTACCATACTCTGGCAGCTCCCGTAAATGTTTGAACCAGCATGTGGCACCACGTTTCTTCTGACCAACATTCTAAACGGGCTGCTGACCAAAAATCAAACACATGATCATCAGGATCTGATAATCCTGCATATTTTTTTCACGGAAGTAGGCATCTTCAACTTCTTCGGAAATCGTGCATTAGCAATCCAGTTAGCAAACTTTGACTGCTCTTGCATTGAGGGAGGAAAATATGGCACAAATGCCTTTGCTGTCCCTGAAACATCCACACATGGAATATTAACCATGTGACACATATGCCTCTTTTGAAAAGGGCTTTTGGCTATTGCCTATAAACAATCAACAATCACATACACACACGGGCATCCTCTTAGGGGGCGAGTGCAAGTGCATGTGCAAGTGTTCAATATATTAACACTTGCGAGGATAGGCCTCCTATGGAGGGCTTTTTGACAGCGCATGTATGAGTGTCCAAAATGTTAGCACTTGCAAAGGTAGGCCTCGTACGGAGGGCTTTTTGACAGCGCATGTCATATTACATGAGCATATGCATTATGCCACATGCCTTTCCCTCTCTTTTTTTATGAAAAAGAGACTACACAATACGAAGGACACGCAGATTGCGTGTCTTTGACTTTTGAGATTTTGCCTAGCATATCTTCAAGTCATTATCTGGTTTTCCAGAATTGCGGGCCATTTTAACGATTATTCAAAAATTCAAACAACGCACCTTCAAATATCCATACGATTTTCTGGAAATCGTCATTTAATCTACGTTTTTGTGTTTATTTTGAATTCGTTTATTTCTTAAACGAATTTCAAACAACGCATCATAATTTCATACAATTTGCTATGGATCGTAAGCATTCTTATGAATGCGTGTATAATTGAAGATCGAAACTCTCAATTATAACAATTATAAAATATAAGAGTTGAGTTCAAACAATTACTCCATCAACGACATTACCTGGAGATGCCGGCTTCTTAATGAGGATCGGATCATCCTCGAGATCATTCAAAACATCATTCTGACTTGCCGTTTTTGACACATCACGCTCAGGAGTGAATTTGAGCTTTGTTCGAACTTCCTGAAGCCACAACTCTCGATCCTGCTTATCTTTCAGCTTTCGCAGGATCTCCAAATTTCGTATCAGGAATTCATCATCAAATTCACATAAAACATCAGAATTCCTCAACTGGCCATCTCCCTTTCGCTGATCCTTTATTAAATCGTCAATATCCTTTTCGCGATTTGAAAACGAAAATAGCGAAGGTTTCGCACTAAATCCTCCACCAGACCCTTTCGAGCTCATATCGACCCTTCCTACACTCGACGATGTAGGTACAGTGTTTTTCTTCGCTGAATCACCAGCTAATTGCTCCATTCTTTCTCAAATTCAGTTAATATACGGATGGCGCCAATTGATGAAGAATAAAATCCCACTCGCACGTAAAATGAAATTCTAGACCTCACTATCGAATTTGTAGAAAGAAGTAGGAGAAGATTATGGACAGCGAAGATATTGTATTGATTGAATAGTTTGTACAAGTTCAGAATCTTGAGAGAGAAACACACATTAAAGGTGTAAAATCTCTCATCGTCCAAAAGTCCTAGTCTACGATTCATGAATGTTCTATTTATACTAACAAACTTGGTTTGCAAGTTCCTTAATGTGAAGCAGATGCACTTGCTGTCAGCTCCGTCGCAACTGCATCTTCCTGTCTTGGAGATACTTTAATTTGATTATCACCTGCGAGTTATCTTTGCTGTTACACTTGCATATCCGATTTTGACCTCTCCTCATCACTTACTTCCATCCTATTTCGATTAATTTGATGGGTAAGTCGAGTAAAATAAAGAAAAAAAACTACTAGACTGGCTTGATGATTTTGGATGAATAAGAATTGTGAATCTGATTACCCTAGTCAAGAAATAGATACAGGCAATAGTACCATTTGGGAAAGACGCAAAACAATTGTCTGGATGCAAGAGTGGTGTGCGAAAGAGAAAAAGGTAGTGAGAGTTCAAAACAGGAACGTGATCGGAACTGCTACCTTCTGGAATCCGTGAATAAAGAAAAAATTCCCACCAAGATTACTGAACAAGAGGACAAACAATAAATCCCAATTGCAAGATCAGAACACCTCAGGGACAAGAATCGATGAACAAATGCAAATGACAAGCGATTCTAGGATGGCTACGGAAAATTAATTGGAGATGAGTTGCGAGTCGATTCCGCCTCAAGAAGTCACCGTTGACCCATAAAACAATTAGAATTAATCCAATTCGTTAGTGAAGGGAGATAATTTGTTGAAATCAAGGGATGAAGATGGCTTAACATGGACAGTTGGCGAACTAATTAAATCTGAAATATAGATTGTGTCGCTGTCTCTGGATCGTATAGCAGAACTGGAACCGACCAAAGATGGTGATGAAGCCTTAAGGAAATTTTTTTTTTATTAAGGGTATAAATGTTTCTAAACTAAAATTCAAAAGAGGAGAAATATCCAATTTTCCCTACATTTTAAATTTTAAAACCCATGTGTTCCTAGTTCTAGACTGAATTGAATTTGCAGTGAATTAAAGATCGTTAATACTTTAATCTTAAGTACTGAATTAGGAATGAATTTTTATGAGTTGCTTATAATTTGTTGACTGGAGTTATTTGAGACGATTGTGTTTTCGTACTAAGATCATTCGTGAAACTATTGTTACCTGCCGTTGCAGTTCGTGTTTAGAAAATCAAATCAGTTACTTTCAGAGATTAGGGTTGCTTCGGACCCTTGAACTGTATAGTCTTTGATAAAGACAGTAAGCTTTATGTTATTGTTATAGATGTTTAATATGAGATTAAAGAGACCAAATTTCAATCTTTTTACATTTTGGATAATTAGAAAACCTCATTATCATGACCTGATTTTACAAGTTTAAGCCAATTACATTTTGGTTGGAAGTCATCACTTACCAATTTACCATAAGGATTCTATTAATTCCCCTAATAAACAAAGTTGGAACTATTCATGTTATTATTTGTTTATTGTCAATGCATTAAGTACAAGAGTTTCAAGCATAAGTTTTTCATATATATAATACAATATGTTTGATGCATAAGGTACAAGCTTTGGATGCTGAAATTATATAAAAATAATAATAAACGAATGAATGTCAACAAACACCATCAGCTATTCTGCATCTCATCTCTCTCTTGGATCCCTTTCGTCGCTTCATAACCACCTTCCAGTGACACCACTGCCGTCGAAGATGGTAGTTCACAGCTTAGCACCCATGATTCTCTGGTAGTCGAACAAACATTTGTCGGTGGAGGGTAAATTAGACCCATAAATAAACTAGGTCATATAATTCTTTGCCAGCCGAAGTCGATTCCGTGGTGACGATTGGAACCGTGAATTTCAGAGCTAGGGTTCTGTACATCTCGCACACAGATTTCTCCTCCCTCTATCTACGCACAACCGGGTTCTTGCTACATCATGTGAAAATTTGACTCACGATTTATCGAAGGTTTGGCTCTCTTATTTGTTCCTTATTACTTTGATTTCACGTGTTTTAGGTATTAGCATATAATGCTAATACCCATTGTTGTTTTCGACCCGCTAGGCACCATTACAGTTACCATTTTCGACCCGATAGAACATAGATTAGTGACTAACAGTGAATTCCCAAAAATGTTTTGTTTTTAATGATGGTTTAGTTTTCTACATCCAATTTGGGTTTAATAACAAGTTTTCCCAGGTTTAGGGAAACATATATTTCATATATTAATATCAAACTATTCAGATTTGGACCCATTAATGTGTGTTGATGACTTTCTAACCACACAATAAACTGTTTGAAGTGTGATTTTGTTATTTTGACCCATCAGGATGCATATTTGGTTTACTAAACATATGAGAATTATGAAAACAATATTTTAACTTTACAAAGTGTAGGAGTCGACTTTAGAACACATGTTTTTTAATAGAAAGAATGGTTTCAAAAAGAGTTGCTAAGTTACGTATACAACGCTGTTTGAGTTTAATTGCTTAAGTAATCTTTAGACGAGTGACTAAAGGTGATTGTTGCATATATGATTTTGCCTAGCATCTGTTTATTTCTAATCCTCTTGGTATGGAACATTTATTGTTATATATATATATATATATATTCAAGTACCAACAGAAAGGTTGATTGTTGCATATATGATTTTGTTATTTATATGAGGTATAACAGTAAAATAGTCATTGATTATAACAGAGAACAGTCAAAACTTAGAAACCTATAAATCATAATGTAGTATCGTAGCATAAAGTAGTGGGAATATGCAACAAGCTGTATTAGTTTAACAATTGTGAAATTTATGCCTTTTGACTCTATCTTGAAACATTTAATATCAATTCATATATTTTGACCCATTTCAGTTTAAGTTTCATATGTGTTGACCCATAGATGGTTAGATAAAGAAAGATTCAATGCTTATATACATTTGAGTCTTTAAAAATAGGAAATTTTGGTTACGTGTTTGCATCCTTGATATGTTTTTAAGGGGAAATTTAAATTATTGCTCAAGGTTTTATAAAGGCTGACTTTGTAGGTCAAAAGTTTGGCTTTTCTATTGTTCTACGGATTGTTACTTTTGATCAGCATGTTCACTTTCTTGGTCAAAGTAGTGGGTTTGGCTCATTCATGTCATTAAGATTGGAAAAAGTGTTTACTATGTGTTTGCATTGTAGGCCAAAACTTTGACTGCTATACTCATCAACCATGGAAAATTATTCTGTTATGCTTTGTTTTAGTTTATTTACATGTTTTAGCTGGTCATGAATAGTTGTTAAGACATAGCCATCCACCATCAAAATTTACTTGGTTATACTTTGTTTTAACTTATTTTCATGTTTTAAATTGGTCATGAATGGGAAAGGCTCTTGGATATTGTCATGTTTTTAGTTTGTCATGAATTGTTATTAGTACAGTAAAAGTTCCGGGGTGGGTTGCGATTTTCAAAAAATGTGTTGACTTTATTAGTCAAATCTCTAATATTTGTATTGTAATTGTTTAAACCGCAAGCCTTTTGAACGCCATGCCGGTTACATCTGTTTACATTTCGATGCAACGCATAAACAACCCCATAAAACTGCCCCGCGGCAACGCGCGGGTTGAAACATCTAGTATAGAACAAGTTTTATACTCTTACCGACACACATTTCATAGACAAAGAATCCAATCCAATTAAAAAAAATCAATGTCTCATATTTAGAAAATATTATATGCACTAGATTTTAACCCGGTGTTCAAGAATGACGTCATGATGTTACCAAAATTGCAATCATGGATTCGTTCATCTCAACGTGGTCTCGTTTGGTTGTGTTCTTGTTGTTTTAATCGTTCGGATAACACAGGTAAATAAAACAGTTAACCTGCTACACCACCAACAACATAAAATGTTGGTGATCAATGGAGGTTAACGTGGGGATAACGCCAAAACACAAAACCATTGCATTGCTTTAAGGATACGTAGAGGAAAACAAAAAAAAGAAAACACTGAACGACCAAAATTACTTATAAAACTATGACCAAATCATATTTACCATTTAAAAGTTTACGTATTACACAACAAAACAAAAATATAAAAAGTAAAAAAAATTTATAAAATTAAATAATCTAAATGGAGGTTACCGCTGAGATAACGCAAACACACAAAACCATTGCAATGAAGGTTACCGTTGTGATAACGTGAATATTGAATTTGTAATATGCAAGCATAATATAAATTGTTGGTAATCAATGGAGGTTACCGATGAGATAACGCGAACACACAAAATTGATGGTTAACGGAGGTTACCGCTGGGATAACGTAAACACACAAAATCAGTGCACTGCTTTAATGCTAAGTGTATGAAAAGAATCATAAATATTATCTAATAAATCCAAAATATTATTATATTAATAAACCTTTTTTAAAAAATCTTAATATAATTTAACAACAAGTATTAAATATGTTTGATTAATTTAATATATAAAAACTATTAAAATATTGTTTATTGATTAAACCATTAAAATATATAAATTAATAAAATATTGTTGCTTGGTGACCAAGCAATGTTGGTAATTGTAATATACAAGTGGGTCGACCCACGCTCCGCGACGGAATCGAACCGTTTTAAAAAAATCGTGTAGCGAAATGATTAAAAAATATTAAAGATAAATGTTGTTTGAAACTAATGTCGATAACGCATATAAATTTGTTCTAATTAACAAAGAAAATAAATGTTTAAATCATGCAACGCTTGCTTCGCCCAGGAGGGTGTGATGTCAACCTACAAAGAAAAAACTTCATTCAAGAAATTGAGTGCAAA
>JBCNJP010014465.1:0-10918 GCA_039602395.1 Deinandra increscens subsp. villosa | reverse complement strand
ACGTTTAGAAATTTTAAAAATTCCATAGTGAAGTTATAATCTGTCAAGTGTTTGTGTGGATTGTGGTTATGCAAATCTTCAAGTTTTATTTCTACAATTCAGGGTGCAATCGGATGCACATCCTAATTAAGTGATTACATGTAGTAGAAGTGTAAATTATATCAATTCAACTTCAATGAAAACACTCTAAATCAAGATTCATCGGTAAAATTGCATTCATAACAGAGATATTATAAACCCTAACTGCGTAAGTGTGAAAAATACACTCTATAACCCAACTATTCCCCTAACCGATGGCACATCATTCATGCATAAGAGCATGTATATCTAAACCCTAACTGTGTAAGTGTGCAAAATACACTATGTAACCTACTTTATGGTGATATAAGAGCCTTGATTTTTTTTTTGAACGGCATAAGAGCCTTGATTTTGTACCTGGTTCAAGCGTATAATTGGGAACCATCGATTAATCATGAGTCACTGTTGAATCGCAAACTTGAATCTCCGGTGTACAGATCTGAAGGACGAACCGAATATTCATAACCATCGCCTGTACACGGCCACCTTTACCACTCACAATCATTTATGGGAGTCGATTCACGTGAACCACCCTGACCGCTCACCAAAATCGAAGCCGACACATCTACGGCAGTGAACAACGCTTACAACCGTCGCCACAAACTTGGATCCTCTGTAATCTCTGTGTATTCCTAGTTTTATCGTCACTTTTGAGCAGAGTATTTTGGCCAAAGGGCATGAGATGAGAGAGAGAGAGTGATTATGAGCAGAGTGAGTGAAGATGTAATTTCTTGCAGAATAGAAAGATAAAGGTGTTATACCGGACACGTGTATGTGACAGAAGAACACACGATGCATAAGAAAGGTAGCTTCTACAATTGGCTCATAAAAAACGTGAAACAATCTAACTGGCCATGAAAGGCAAAGTAAATCGCCTCAAAGAAAAACTTACGATTTGTATATATATATATAACTAGAGATCAACCGCGCGTTGCTGCGGTAATCTGGACAAATACAAGAAAAGTAGACAACGAAGCAAATCTATTTATAAAAAGTCATAATGGAACTTGTTCTATACTGGGACCTTTATTTCAAACGACGTGTGGTAGTAGTTATTGTGTAGGAAGAGTATCCGGAATGCAAATAATAATTTAAATTTGGCTAAAATTTATAGCAAATTCGAGAGAAAAATATGATGTAAGTGAATATCTAATAGAGTCTAGGTCAAATAAACAGGCGACAGGGTATTTATTTATTCATTTATTTTTTAAAAAAGAGTAGTATATGATGCAGTGCGCTTAATAAAAAACTTTAAAGTACCTCCCTAAGTATCCAAACCTATGGTACTCTTTCTACCACTATGTTAATATAGAGATGGTATATAACACTGTTGTACTTGTTTAAATGTAATCAGAAACAACATAAAAGATACCTGTGATACTCTATATCACCAGCTAGAACGCATCAGGAGAAACCAACTGCAAACAACAAAAAGACAAAGCAAATGTAAAAAATATATAACAGAATTGAATTTATTCGACCATAACCAGCCAAAGAATTTGATTTAAAACCTAAACAATTTGCTTTCATAACTATAAATACCTATGATGCCTACTAATAACCCATTAAGAATGAAAACAAAAGTCACTGATTGAGGCAACATAATTTTTAGTAGTTAGGCACATTATTTAAGCGAAAATAAAGCTTTCAAAAAAAAAAAATTAACCCAAAAGCAGGGAAAGACACTCAGCAAACTGATTTCGTCATTGCATAATAATAAGTAAAAGAGGAATAGAAAACACATTCAAGTAATATATTACAACAAAAGAACTACATAAAACCAAAAAAATATACGCAAGTAAAATTAGATCTTGCTATAAAAAAGTAGCATACCTGCAAGTTTAACTTATCACACACAAACCTGCACATGAACAACAACAAAATAATTAGTTAATATCTAATGAAAGAAAAATTCACATCTTCAAATACTACAATGACAAAATTGACTCTGAATGAATATGACCAAAAGCAAACAATTTGATTTCATACCTACAAATACTTATGGTGCCTAGTTGTCTACTAATGACCCATTACGAAGAAATACATTTTGAAAAAATTAAAAATGAGTAAACAAAAACAGCAAATGTTTTTAGTAAATGAAAATGATTATGCCATTTTAAACCTGAAATAATAGAAAACACATTCCTCTAACATATTAGAGAATAAGTACATCAGATCAAAAAAATAATACTGAAGAGCAAAATCAAAGAACTAACCTTATAAATGATAATATTGAAAAGGTTCAATTATCTAGGTAGGAGACATGTGTAGGAATAATCTATCCATTGTAGCAAGAACATAATGAGAGGCGTTACTTGAACGTGGACTAATTTCATTTGAAATCGTGCACCATCTTTGGCTCTAGGAATAGCAGCAGTCCTGTAATTTCATGAATCAAAACAGAAAAAGACTCGGAACATGAAAATGAAATAAAAATAATGTATCCTTGTCGTGTTATACATTCAATGCCATTATGTATAAACATGGTTTTATTTGAACATGAAAACTTGAACTTTTCACTATTGACTTCATTATATCTGTTGTTGATGCCTCATCGATCCATGGGCAGTCTAATGTGTTCCGCCATTAACATATTCATTCTATACACAAATCAACAAAATCTTTTATATTAGATACTTATAACTCAAACAATTCAAAAGAGCATATAAACTCATCTGCACATGAAATCAAATGAACACAGCTACAGCCTGAATGATTTAATTTCCTTCTAAAGAGGCTAGCTTGAATACCTGCATTTAATAACAAACCGAGAAAAAATTGATAAATCAAGTATAAAAATTACTCGAGAACTTTCTAAACTTTCAACAAAACATATCACCAAAACTAATGACATATTTACACAACAGTTATTAGAAAGCAACTTAAATTACCCACTCAAAATATCCCTTTTAAACAGAAACTAAGGTTAATAATTAGAAAACCATATGATGAACTGTCACAAACAATTGAAATTCCAAACTACAAAAATCTCAGATAATGAATGTGGGAGCTTCAACTTGATACACAACCCCTAAATCTCAATCGTAATCTGACAACATCCCAAACTAAACTGTTTATTTTATAGAAAATGCTAACCTGAAATTGTGTTTTGCCTTAGGTAAATCGCCAAAAACCTTACCAATGCCTTTCCTTCACGGCACCTACAGAAATCACACCACCATAGGCACGTACTTTGTTTTGTCAAAATGTTAGTAGTTTCATCCAATATTTTCATAACCGGACGTCTTACCGGTTCACTGGTCGGACCGGTCGACCGGTTGAACCGGACTCAAGAACCGGATAACAATATATATATAAAAATATTAAAATTGTATACATGTGTATTTATATACATTTGTTTTGAAAAGTATATTATCGATGTGTGATTATAAATATATATATATATATATGTATATATATATACATATGTATAATTATATTTCAGATTTCCTTAAAGTAATATCTAATATAATTTTAAAATAGATGTAATATTAAACAAAGATGCTTGTACCTCAACTGGAAATCGCATTGGTCTTAACTCATAAGTCTTGAGATCGAAACCGTTTTAACACCCTGAGTGTATTTTTGGTTTTTTCGAACTTCTGTCCAGCTTTACCTTTACTTTCATTCTATATCATGGTCAATGTGAAATTCCGGTTCATCATACAGTAGCCAAAACATGCCATACACTTTTTGTTGTTTGCAGTTTTGATGGTGCACTAATTACAGGGGCTGCCTTACCTATACAAAAGGATCAGCAACTATTCAAAATATGTAAACCAAGAAATGTTTTAGTTATGTGTGGCTGTTGGCAGTGGGTTATGTTCATTCAACTCTTTCCTTCAGCCTTTTTAGGCTTGATTTCTTTTTCAACCTGTTAGAGATGTGCCCTCCATATCTAGATACATATATAATCAAACCGTGGGAGACTCGTTTCGCCCATACCAACTTGTTAGACTTATTTTAAACCTTTTAGACCTGTTCAACCCCGAACATTAATGCAATGTCATAATTTGTTAACATTAAAACTAAATAAAACAATTGAAAACTGCCTAAAAACTAAATCAAACACATAATAACTAACTTAATTAAATCGAATTGAAACCTTCAAGTTTTAAGATTACCATTCAGATTTTAATTAACTATGATAAAAAATAGTTATACATACCTTATAAGGACAAAATCTCTTGTTAGTGGCGCACTAATGTCCATTCTCAGATATTGTTTCACCACTAAACCCCAAACCACAATCTGCAGATCATGCGAGCAAGCAGAAGTCAAATATGTAAGTATCTTAATTTGGAACCTTGTTGTGTAAAACTCAAGTGAATATAAAAACAAACCGTAAATTCCATTAGAAAAATAAACAAACATGGGTTGGCTCAGATCTTTGTATAGATCACATCATCACCAATTCGACACTAAAATTATGGAAATCAAGCTCAGATAAAAGATCTAGTCAATCATAGCCCTAAATCCTCAAACTAAACATCCGGATACAGGTACGGCTGCGATAAACTACGTTTACGCCATCTGGAAAACACAATCCAACTGTAATCTGCAAAAATTGCCTAGAATATGATAGCCAGAGGCAAAATTCATCAGAATAGTCACGTTAAACCATGTCAAAACCCCAGCCACAATCAAGCAACCGACCATTGAATATAAATTAGGGGTTCTCATAAGGGTTAGCGGCGGGGAGTTCAGATCCGGCCTACGGCGACGCTACCGCCAAGCCGTGGCCAGAAACATCACAGGCCAATAAATTAAACAGAAACGAAACAACCAAAATGTGTAAACCCTATCGGGGTAACCTTGTTATGAACCGGTCATCAAAACAGTAAACCAAACCTTAAAGCTCAGTTTGTAAGCAAACAGTCATGAAACACCACCACATAAAGCAGCGGCGAAGCAAATCGGTGACAAAGCAACACCATCGGCACCACAAACGGAATGACTGATCAAACGACCGTCGCATCCATCGACGGCATGGACGGTGGCAGGATAGAAACGCCACGCCGCCAGAAACAACATAGCCACATGAGAAACCCTAGCCTCCATCGGTCGCCGACAACTGGAACATGCGTCAACGTGTAAACCTTAGCCGTGACACCGTCGTCACCAAGCCGCTGTTAACAACGGCGGCGACGACATAGATCGGCACCGATGATGAAAAGAGAGAGGCCTGGAGTAGCAGCACGTCCTCACTGAAATGCCTGTGCCTTTGCAGCTCCTGTAAACTTCTCCTTCGGCATATTGCGAAATCAAATAGAATATTTTATGTAGAAATCGCATAAACAAATTCAAAACACAAAGCAAATTAATTAATTATATGTCACCTTAGAAATACCAACCTAATTATTCCAATTTGTGAGAGTAAACTATAAAAGTGTAACCTTTCTTTATGTATATTGTCCTTATATATACCCTATATAAAACATATAAGTCTACACTCTATTAAAATCAAACTGCACATGTGACTCGGATGATCAAATAATTTAATATAGCAATGAAGAGAAACAACTTAACAAATTGAAGTTCACAACCTGTAAGAAAATATTGAATATAATAAGCTAATTTCCATGGATGCTTAAACAAAAATCCGTTATGAGCAAGCAAATATGCATGTAAATCTATGGGTTCTTTAGATGGATTCAAACATAAAAAAAATATTAAAGAACACAAACAATAAAACAACCATTGCTATTCAAGGAAGCCTTAAAAATTCAAATAAGATAAGCCTGCAGAAAACGGCGAAATTATTTGCAAATATTGCAAACTCAAATATAAACCATATTGTAACCTCATAAGCAAAACTAATTTGAATCCAGAAAGTGAAGATATCTGGGTACAACATGGCATACCTGAAGCACCCGGTCTTATTAACAACAAATGGTCTAGGTTGAGCAACAATGGTAAAATAGGAGCTGATAAAACAATGCTGAACCTCATAACCTCGAAACACAATTTTTAACAAAACCAATCAAACATATCCAACAAATATGTAAGAAGAACAACATCAACATGAAAATTATAAAGAAACAATTGAAAGATATACCTGAAACGCTTGTCTTCCTAAAAGAGAAACTACCCGGATTTAACTAAAAGATCATAACTTAGAATACCAATTTCAAAAGATGTAGAAAAAACCTCAAATGATAGACTATATAAAACAAATTAAAAAACATCAATTGAATTTCGGAAGAAGCACATCAAATTAAGGAAACTACCTTTTTCTTGACTTTGGATCCTTGATGCGTTTCTAGAATCCGATGTCAATTCCGGTGTCTTCTTCATCCTCCTAGAAAGGGCTGAAACACAGATTTATTGAGATCGTTGATAATCAAGAATACAAAGATGAACAATAAATCGTGCCTATTTATCAACGATCAGCAACAAAAACATATTTGGTGAGATCGATGACACTTGATTTCGATTTCTCATGAGAAACGGATAATAGAGAAAGCGGCGAGATGATTAAAAAAACGATTAAGTAGAAAAAAAAGATGGCGATGAGATTACCTGGCACTCGATCTCAGAAGTGATTCCGATGATGATCTCTGCAACATTTGAAAAGGTATATTATTGAATATTTCATATGCTTTATCTACATGATGAATCCAAAAATCATATTTGAATGTACAAATATTGAAAAGCAAAGATTGAACTATTCAGACTACCTCATTTTTCAATAACTTCAGTTTTTCAGGAATGAAATCCAATAATCCAACCTCAAAGAATATTTTGAATATTTCATATTCTTACTCAAGTCTCCGAATTTTAACTGACTATGATAAATTAAAATGCATATTTAATCAAATAAAAGTTACTTAACTACAATGGAAACAAACACAAAACATGATCCTTTAATATCCCTTTCTACCCTTAAATCCACCCATTTTCTAAACAAAAAATGTCTTTCATACTTTAAATAAATAAATAAAACATACACCATAACAATCTAAAACCACTAAAATCTTAGCATCATCACAAGAAATCCCTACAAATTCTAAACCCATACAAAACTGTTCTTACTAAAACTACAGTCGTATGAACTTTTTCCTCCTTTACATACCAAACAGAGACAATCCAAAAATTTATCAAGAAATTAACTAATAAAAAACATTGAATATAAGGTGCTAATCTTAAATTGCACACAACAGCGAAACAAATCGATTCCCAAACCTGTAACACCAAAAAATATAAACAAATCAGAGTACCTAAACCAAAAAGGCATATATACAAACACCTACAATGCACAAACGTCACTAAGAAATTATTTATGAAAGATACCTAACCATGAGCAAACATGAACCAACAAAAACAAAGAACAACCATAATACAAAATACATAAGAAGCAAAAGTGAGTATTTGTTTTAGATTTTTGCTTATCAAAGAACCTATTCGGTAGATTGAAGCAAAACTGATGTCGTTTGCTTGTGCATAGATTGATCGGGTTGTAGTCTGAGGCATCAATTCAAAATTAACTTCGAATAATTTTAAATAATTTCCAAGGCCAACACAACCGTGAAAAATGGAAGAAAAAAAACAAACAAATAATAAATCATAGTTTTATGTAGTGTAATGGAAAACGTACAAAAGGACTAACAGTTAGCATTCAAAAGTATTGCACTATTGCTGTCAATTTAAAATGTGCCATGACACCCACATGATCTGCAAACACAACCAATTACCCAATTGTCAGAAGGAGGAACAGGAGCTTTTGAAATAGTAGAAACATGAGCTACAAATGTATAAAAAAATCAGAGGAATGAATATGTTACCTTACTTTTAACTTTTTAATTAAACATTGGTATAAAGGAAGATAACCCATTTTAGAATATTACAACTCCTTTTTATGTCCTCTTCATTTGAAATAGAGGTACATGTCATTTAGTATCTAACATAAATTACACCAATGTAACAGCATTAAGTATGGATAGTACTCTAGTAGAATAAATTAATACCACATGACCCTAGTAGGTTTGTATTAATAAATTTATTTTGTTTGAAATAAACTGGTGCCTCTATTTCTGGCTCAACTGTTGTTTCATCTTTAACCATGCTTGTAATTTTGTCACTCACTCTGTGTACATAACAGCCTATGATAAAGTCTCCCAAAGCTGTTACAAATTTTACAGCCTATTAATTTCTCGATTTCAACTGTTGGTATGCTATAGTTTTATCTCTGTTGTCTATGTTAATATCTTACGCTGTTAGCCATAATAGCCTCTTTATGTCACCTGCCAGTGGTTTTCTGTACATCTAAACTATCTCTAAATTCATAAATCTGGTACTAACAAAAAGTAACTTCCGAAGCTTATAAACCTATAGGACTTTTAGAGGTTGTTGACAATCCCAAAGACACAACCACACTATGACACAAATACAACAACACTCACACTCACAGACAGATCTGAAGGATTTACGTAGTCACTATTCCAGCATAATTTTCAGAACAATACCTGTTGTAAACAACACTTACTGAACCTCAATAAAGTCAACACAAATGAACTAAATGATCTACAATAATAAAAGTTAGATACATATCCGATAAGGTTTTACACTCAGCATTATAACACAAATGCAAACATTTTATACGCTGTGGCAAAATTTTCCTGAACCTCAATAACAACGATCCTGATCAGGTTTATATAACTGCTCATCCGCTAAAACTTATATGAATAATTGCAACACCTCTGCAAATACCATTGAAGAACCAAACTATTACACAACTAAAACTAAAGTCACACTTAAACATGATTAACCGAAGAAGACAATAGCTATAAAAAAAACCAATTACAAA
This sequence comes from Deinandra increscens subsp. villosa, assembly GCA_039602395.1. NCBI lineage: Eukaryota > Viridiplantae > Streptophyta > Magnoliopsida > Asterales > Asteraceae > Deinandra > Deinandra increscens. The sequence goes on along the minus strand of JBCNJP010014465.1, from coordinate 2,034 downwards.
ACCTACCATTTTCAATAGAGAACGGAATTTGGTTAGAAAAATTAAGAACACATAAGGGTACAAAAGAAAAATCAAACCTTATATAGATGAGGTTACTATCGAGTGAATCCAAGCCGGATAACCATATACCAGCATCCATCGCTATCGTATCTGCCGTCGCCTAACCCTAAACGCAAGAAAAAGGAAACACGAAAGAGATCACCAAGCCAGTGAATTTGAGACGCGAGAAGGAGGATACGCGAACAGAAAGAAGATAGATTCTGAAGATGTTGACGATGATGAGCGAAGATGATGAAGAATGGGCGGTGGTGGATGCGTTAATCTGCAAAAACATGTATCAGAAGCCGTCGGTGTGTTTAGGGTTTTAGGGAGCACCGACTAAGATCCGACCTTAGATCCGAATAGATCCGAACGGGAAAAAAAAATTATTTTTGGGCGGGGAACCATAGGCAGGTTTGGGATTGTATATATATACAATTTCACTTTCATTAAATTGCAGAATTGGTCCCTCAAGATTTAACATGAATAATTTATGAAACTTAGTAAATTACACAATAGGTCCCTCAACATTAGAGAATATTAACAAACACTCTAACGGGGTTAACGGAGGTAACTTGACGGTGATTATTCGAGTGTACGTCACAACGTTTTTAACGAACGAAGTTTTATAAAAGTATAACCTAAATACCTTTCTCATAAAATCATAGTTATAATCCATAACTATATGTGTTTAGATTCCTATAAAATTATAGAAACACTTTGTACGATTACGTGACGCGTCATCACATAAAATAATAAAGTAACATGTGTATATATGTATACATATATACCACATGAAACGATAAATATTATTGCCACATAAAATGACAAAAACTTTTCATGAAATCATCAAATATAATTTAATCATAAATTATAATTATTCAAGTTTGTTAACCGACGTCTAGACTCATGTGCAATGTTCGTGTAACTATTCTAGTTAACGGAAGTAACGGACGTTATCGAAACATAACACAAGTTGTTAACGGATTAAAAAGTGTAGACCCCTTAAAAAGTGTAGACCCGTAGACCCCCTTTATAACCGTTAGATCTAAAGAGCTGGGTTTTTTGATTTAGGGGTACGATCGTCAAAAGCCCCCAAAATCAAAACATTCGTCCTCGACCAAAAAATCCCGCTATCGTCGATCGTCAAAAGCTCCACCACTCTCATATCCGATTCCTAGCCCTAATTTCTTCCTCCATCGTCAAATCTCCCTCCGCTTGCTCGTCGCTCCTCAATCTCGATTCTCTCCCCCTCATCGCCGATCGATTACGAGCCCTAATTACTTCCTCCGCCTGCTCGTCAATCGCCCTCCGCCCTGCTCGTGAAACGGTTACTGTGAGAATCAAGTTACATTCCAATGGAGAAACAAGAACTTCATCTAGATTCAAATGTAAAAAAAACGTCCGTTTCAACTCCCAAAAAGCTCGAATGTCCGGCGATGATATCAGGTAAAAACTATCTACTGAGTTTTGATTTCGAGCATTTTTGTTGATAAGCGTTTAGATTTCTAGGATTTCCGATATTTCTGTTAGCAATTGATCATGCGTACATTCTGGATTTCTTAGATTCCATAAATCATCTCGTGCGTACTGAGATGATTATAAAACTCAATGGAACTAACTGTTGTGTTTTATAACTCAATTAGACTTATAACTCACTAAGTCTAAATTGAGTTTTAACCTGTTTATTATAAAACTCAGAATATGCATGTAAAAAAAAACTCACAAATATGCTTGTAAAAACTCACAATATGATTATAAGACTCTATGCATTATAAGACTCACAATATGGATGTAAAAAACTCACTAACATATTTGTGAGTTTTTACCTGCATATTGTGAGTTTTTTAAACTGTTTATTTAAAAAACTCACTAACATTTTTAACAAGATTCAAAATATGCATGTAAAAAGAAACTAAAACTATAAGTCTCTGAGATTTATAACTCAGTGAGTTTTTATTAAAAATGATACTGAGTTTTTATGACTATAGTGAG
>JBCNJP010014464.1:0-10918 GCA_039602395.1 Deinandra increscens subsp. villosa | reverse complement strand
GTTAGAGGGTGATGTGTTCGGAACGACTCTAAAAACTACTATAAAATCCTAGACCTAAAGTAGACCTAGACACACCTAATTTTACCGAAAATACCTAAACAAAACCGAACCCTAAGGCAAGTGTACCTATCGGATTGTAGCTAAGCTAAGGCAAGACCGGATTATCGAACCTAAGGACACTATTCTAGACAAGACTTAACCTAGACCTAAGAAATGGAAATTATGAGAAATTTGATTTGGGATTTAATTTGGGATTTGAATTGACTAAACTTACCTAATCAACGCACAAACAGACAAAAGCAGGAAACTTTGGAGAAACTATCAAATGAGAGAAGACACCACCTAGACCTTGAATCCCAATTGACACCTATGGCCGTACCTGACTTTGACAATTCTGATGGATCCTAGTTCACCTTTTAAGTCCTTCCTAGTACTAGCTTTCTAACGCTCGAACAAATGGTTCACCTTTTAAGTCCGTCCCATCTCAATTACCCTAGTCACCCTCGGATATACCTACGGTGCACCTAGACTAACCGAAGCTACCAACAACTACTATGACAAACACGGAATAACAAGCTAGACAAAACCCTAGGACACTTCCTTTTGAGACAGTGCGACCCTAGAACTTTAACCAACCCAACTACCCGTTAAACCTGTACCTTTTGAGTCTCCAGTTTAGCAGCACATTAAAATCAAATTACCAATCAACCGAGAATGCAATAGTCAAGGAAACCCTAACTACACTTTAGCAATTAACCCTAAAGTTAACTACTTTAGCTAATCTACCTAAACCGAAAGACATTCGCGGATAAATTATGCATTAACAATCAACTAACAATCTGGGTTCAACACACACAAGCATCAATCATAGCAATATATGGAATTTAATAGAAAGCCAACATCAATCAAATTGTCAAAAACCAAGTACGAACATAAAACATCAAAAGTTCATCATAGCGGTCTAGGTGGTGATACAAGTTTAGCCAACCACCATAATCACAGTCAAAACAAACATAAAGTCTGGAACTTTAACTCTAAACATGGTACTTGAACTAATTAAATGTAAAAATCGGAAGAAAACACTACACCGGATGATTGAATTGATTGCAGAATATGATTCCGGTTTGATCTCCCTTCGATTCCTCCTTCTCTATCTTCGAAAATCGCCCCTCAGCCTCTCTCTGATCGTCTGGAAGTCGTGAATGACGAATTGAAACCCTAACTTCAAATTTATATCAAATTTCCTTTTTCTGCGGGTTTTGGACCTCCAAGCGTATCGCTTTGAGGTATTATCTTCCTAGGCGATACGCCTAGTCCTCAGGTCGCGACAGTTTAGTCGGTCAAACCGACTTAAGTCCTTTGTTGACTTTCCTTCTCTCGCGTATCGCCTACTAGTCATCAGGTTCCAGACGATACGCCTGGAACTTCTTGTTCAGCCCTTCTCTCTCATTTTTCTTCTTAACTTCCAACCTGGCTCGGGATTTTAGCAAAACTGCAAAACTCAAATAAAAATAATAAAAAGGACACAAAGACTCAAACTTAACTAAAAACAACTAAAACCAATGAAAACCAACTCAAACTGACTCAAATAACCAACTAAAAGACCCCGGAAATGAGATGTGTTTGCAACACATCAAACATCCCCACACTGACTCTTTTTTCGCCCTCGAAAAATACTGCAATGGAATCACAACAAGGAAATTGACTCTAAACATTTACCGTTAAGACTTCAACAGCCACCAAACAATTCCACATACCATAATGTAATCACACACTAACTATGATTACCGATATTTCTATCCGATTAAACCCAACCACCAACCTTTTCTTTCGCCCCCATGTGTTTATAAATTTACCAGATATAAGTTCAGTTGCCTATGGATCCCACTAAAGAAAGGTCAAGTTCAACCTCCTACCAAATCAAATTCAGTCAAAGCAAAGGGTATAAATGATTCGAATTTATTTTTCTCCACCCCCCTTAAACCAGATACTAAGATGTCCAAAGAATAACTAATTATTTATATGCAAATTCCTGAGCATTTATTCCTCTAAGCTATCATTTTTTTCTTTTTTTTTTCTTTTCTCAATTTTTTTCTCATTTTTTTTTTCATAATTGGTTACTTTTACCTAAAATTACCAACGGACATCACCAGAGGTATTCTTCCACAAGGTCTTACCCCCGAAATCATACATGAGTATTTTGCCCGCGAGATCAGGAACATCATCAGAGGTACTTACCACGGGATACTATCCTTAGTTTGTACATGAGTATTCTGCCCCTTCACTCTAATTCATTAGCAAAATTATTAACTAACATGCTCAATTGAAATTCTAAGGACATATGAGTATCTAGCCTAAAGTGGTCTCTTCCTTCCTAATCATCAGATTCAGTATCCCTATCACTCCTAAAATGGGAACCCACTAGCAGACTGATTAGCATATTTATACAACATATAAACACACAGGCAATTTAAGCTACTCCTAGGTTAGCTGGGCCTACCGACACATCATAGACTAGTTATGTTTTCCATTCAACCATACTTATCCACTTTTCCCAAATTATTTATTAATTATCATTCAAGCACACATTAGACAATCAATTCCTGGTTTTACTATCATTTTCCATTAACTGCAGCCAGAATCTTGGACATTTTGACATATTTTTCAATTTTTTTCAATTTTTTCTGAATTAAAAAAAATACTAAAAATAAAAGACTCAAGACTATATACGAAAGTATCCCATCCCCACACTTGAACTACACATTGCCCTCAATGTGGAATGGAACAAAAATAAAGCAGAAATAAAATCACGAAAACAACAATAAAGACAAACTAAAAATTAAAATAAGACAAGTCGAAACGTGTTCACCTGAAACTCCAGCGATCCAGCACAGCAGCCAACAACAATCCACCACTCCGGTAAACAGAAATAAAATTAAAAATTAAAAATCAAAAATTTTCTGACTTACCTCCTCCAGGCGTATCGCCTACAGCCATGCTTTTCCCAGGCGATACGCCTAGGACTTCAACCATCTTCCCGCCTGAGACTTCCAGGCGTATCGCCTACAACCTCCAACCTTCCAGGCGATACGCCTGGAACGACTTTTCCAGAGAGTTTTCCAGATTTTTGGCCTCCAAAAATATTCTATCTCTTTCTCCAAAACAGGCCTCTAGCCGAAATTTGCAGCACAAACCTGCAATTTCGACCTGCACACTCTCATAGTCCAACTCTTGAATCTCCAGAATAACCTGCAAACACCAAAAACACAAAACCAAAAGACGCAAAAGGCACAAAAACTAAAAATTGCAGAAAATTAAAACACAACTACAATAATTTACAAACCGGGAATTTCACCAATTAGCACCAAACACAAGAACAACCTCCAAAACCATCCGGAGGCTTTGATTTCACATCTCTAAGCACAAAACTACCTGATTCCACCTGGTTTCTAACCAAACAACCTCTAACCAACTTCCTACCCCGCAAAGCACTGAACTTTACTGCTCTCAACAACCTCTTAACCTTCCAATGCTTATACCTACCCGGAAGAAATCGACATTTTCCTAGAAAACCCATTTCCGGGTCATGGGTAGCAACAATCACATCTAACCTCCCCACACTTGGACTAAGAATAATCCTATCATCACATTCACCTATGTCACCAAGTGTGGCTCTCCTACCACCATTCCCAACTATCAAACATTCCCCAACTACTAACTCACCACCGGGTTCCACTAATGGGTCAACAATCTCATTTCTATCAATTAACTCATCTAACCCCCCGGGCTCCTCCCCACACTTATCCTCAACTACTAATTCACCTTCCAACCTATTTCCAACTACCAAGTCCTCACCAGTGACATAACTAACACAACTATCCACCAAAGATATGAAAGATCCTAGAAAGCATACGGACTCGCTGTTCTTGTCACCCGATTTACCAACCCTGAATTCAACCGACTCATCATCTACCCTCAAAGTGATCGTGCCCGCGAAAACATCAACTAACGCCCGGGCGGTCCTAAGGAAAGGCCTACCTAAAATCAACGGGCAGCTAGCATCATATGCCGTATCAACCACCACAAAGTCTATAGGGAACAAGAATTTATCAACTTGAACAAGAACATTTTCCACTATTCCTTTGGGTCTAACTACCGACCTATCCGCTAAGGAAATCGTCATCCTAGTCGGTTCTAACTCTCCTAATCCTAGGTGCATGAAAACAGAATAAGGCATCACATTAATAGAGGCACCTAGATCAGCTAAAGCACAAGTAACAGACAAGTCACCAAACGAGCAAGGAATTGTAAATATACCCGGATCAGTCAGTTTTTCAGGCAACCTATTCTGAACCACAGCAGAACACTGGGCATCAAGTGTAACATCAGAAAAGTTTTCAAGCTTCTTCTTATTAGTTAACATATCTTTCAAAAATTTAGCATACTTAGGCATCTGTCTAATAACATCAGTAAAAGGTAAAGTGACCCTAAGCTGCTTAAGAAGCTCTAAAAACTGCCCATACTCTCGCGCATTCTTCTGCTGGACCAACCTCTCAGGATAAGGAACACGCTTCAGATCATCAGCAGTGATTGGTTTCGGCGCGAACCTCACTCTCTTCTTCTCCTTCACCGCTTCCCACTTCAGCGGCTTCTCTCTAACTCCTTCAGCATCGACGATCGGTGCGGTACTTGCTGGCGTTACGCTCTCGTGCACCCTCCCGTCCGGCGTCTCCAACTCGATCTCTTCATCAACCGGCTCTTCATCAACTACCGCTGGTGATGGACTCTCTAGAACTCGACCACTCCGTGTGGTAACAGCATTAACCGACGCATTGGGGTTTTTATAGGTGCTACCGGAAAATTGACCCCCTCGGTTGTTGAGCTCCTTTAACTGCTTTGCAATATCTCCCACCGACCGCTGCAAATCTAAGAACGAGGCCTGTTGATTTCTCAGTAACGTATCATGCTCCGCCAGCTTCTTTTGTGTGGCCTCGTCTCTCGCGTTCATCTGCTGCAGGATCTGCGTTTGATTCATCACCAACTCCGTAATCTCCTTCATCGTCGGGCCTGCATCTCCTCCACCATTCTGATTATACCTTGGTTGAAAACCAGGTGGATTTCCTCCCTCTCGCCATCCTGAATTTTGGCCACTCCTCCACCCAGACTGGAACGAATTACCGATCTGGTTTCGGTTTCCAATATAATCCACTTGCTCAGCGGGAGCAAGCGGGCAATCTCGGGTGTCGTGAGCGCCTCTGCACAGCTCACATTTGGCTTTGATATGGAGTTTTGTCGCACCCCCAAAATACCACTAACGGAGTTTATACCGTTAAGGGGCGCGGCTAGACCAGGATCCACAACCATAGTTACAAATACTAAACGAATCAGGGTTAGTTCAAACACAAGTTATAAATCAAAGTCTTCAATTACATACGCAGCGGAAAAGTAATATTTGTCTCAGCACTAACCACGTGCTTTACATAAACTTTGTTTTAAATTCCCAAATAGTTCAATTAAAATAAAGGTCTTCACGTGCCATGCCAACCCGCTCCGGATACTCCTTAGCGATCTGCAAAAGTTTAAACCACGCAAGTGTCAACCTAACGGTTGGTGAGTTCACAGTGGGCTTGTCATGCATTGGCCCGGTAACACAATCATAGTTCGTATCAAAATGTACTTACAAAATATTCATTTGTGAAAAACAATGCTCGTATTTAATTCTCAGTTTATAAAGGGTTTGTCCGTGACCACGTCATCGGGTATGTACTAGTTCCGTAAAGTTAAAGGACTCAACCGATATCGCGGGTAGCTAATCCGTTGTTCCATGCTCTAAGGAAGTTTGTACCAAAGCTGACTTATTTTGTGGGGGCCGAGCCATCCCGTACAGTGCGGACCTAGTCATCGCGGTTTCTGCCTCCCCCGTGTCCTCTCGGGACCACGGTCAAATAGGCTGATATTGTTCCTCCGTGCACTTCCCGTGCCACGGGGCGGAGTTTGTCAAACTCCAGTAGATCTACCCAACATCCCCTCGCTTTCACAAATTAATGGCACAATTAAGTTGAGGACTTTTAAGTTATAAGGCATCCTTAGAAAACATGTGATATCATATGGTTTAGACTTTAACCTACACTAGCCATATTAAAATGTTTTCAGTTTTGTTTCAAAAAGCAGTTTGATCTGAGTTCACAAGTGTTCCCATAAAACACTTCAGTTCATCAAGTGGGTGCCAAGCATCCCGGGTTCTCATGTTTATCAGTGAGGTGCCTAGCACTCTCGAGTTTATCAGCATTGTTTTCGTTAAGTTATTCTGTGTGGCCCATCGGACTCACGGTAAGCGGGTTAGTGACACTCACCTTTGGTTGCACAGCTACTCTTCAAGTAATCCGAATATTGTTGTTTAACGAAGACCTAGAACACGTTTAGGTCTTAAGTATTAGTTTCGTGTCTAATCTTTACTTAACGTCACTATGGCCCATAACATAGCACGTTGCAACTATGACTCGACATACCGACACACGACACCGATGGTTGATCATATACAAGGGTTCATATGAATCAGATATCAAACATGTTTCATCATGGCATAATCATGTAAGTCATGGCATAACACATAAGCAAATTTCACAAGTTTGGTTTTTAGGTCAGGCCTTAGTTTCGCTAGCATAGTTTCGCTAGGCAGTTTCGCTAGGTGCACGGGCAGCACTTTCGCTAGGCAATGCCCGGTAACACAGTTTCGCTAGGCTAGTTTCGCCCGAAACTGCTGACGCAGTTTCGCTAGCCTAGTTTCGCAGGGAAACTGGTTTGAACTTTCGTTCAGGTATTTCGCTCGATAGTTTCGCTCGAGCTGGTCTGGTCAGGTTCCCGGCGACACTATAGTTTCGATGGTCAGTGTCGCTGGAAGGAGATATAATTTCGCTACTTAGTTTCGCCCAGAGAACACACAGTTTCGCTGGTCGCGAAAAACATACGGATTTGCCTAAAAATCAACCTAACAGCTTCTGATCATACATGCAATTCATTATCTAGCATCCATAGGCATTTACCAACATAAATCAAGCAACTTTAACACGTTTAACATGCATTTTGTCATCAAATCACCAAAAAGCACATTTTAACCTAAAAAGACCTATTCTAGCATAAATCATCATCATGGTTTGTTTTTACACGTAAAGTTTCTGACTTTAATGTAGATCTAGCATCCTAAAGCAACATATTAAGAGATCAAGTGATTTCATGTAGGTTTAGGCATGCTTTAAGAAGAAAACATATAGAAAAGCTTAAAACATAGTTTTTGGGACTCACGGATGATTCTAGAATCGATGAAGGAGATGAGATGATGGTCTAGAGGCTAAGATCTTGGTCTCTTGATGGTATTCTCGGCTGACCAGGTTCCAGAGAAGTGTGTGTGTGTGTTGATTGTGAAATGAGGCAAATGAGGCTACTTAGGGTTTATTAAGTTTATTTATATCAGGGGCTAGTTTCGCTGGCAGTTTCGCTGGCGAAACTGGCTCTAATCTCGGGTACATTGATCAGTCTAGCCAGCTACCGGGCGAATCTATAGTTTCGCTCGGTAGTTTCGCTGACTACCAAATTTAGGCAATTTTCACATAATCAAGTATTTACAATTAATCATGCTATTCACAATAGTAAGTCATGTATTTAAATCACATTGCACATAAAGACAATCAATGATGAACACATAACACATATGGACGGTTCGGTGATCAACCAAAGGTCGTGGACGTATTCGGCCTAGTTATGCATTAGCTACTTATAACGTAACTAACGGGTTTGTCTAACGGAAGTTAACCTTGAAATTCTCGGGTGTCACATCATTCCCCTGAAATTGGAATTTTTGTCCCGAAAATTATTCTTGTGTCGTAGCGTTCGCAGCATCAGCTGTCGTTGTTGCTATCGTCGCTGGGGAAAGAAAGCAAAAAGTTTTAGGGTTGTCACAAGTTTGATTTCCTCTAAGGTCTTATAAATGTTTTCTAACTCCCTAGGTGGTATGGTCTCTGAGCCAATGTGATTGACACCCCGGGTAGATGTAGATGGAGCGAGTGATCTAGTCGGGGCCAAAGTGGCTCTCCGACCTCCGGGTGCCTGCTGTTCAGCGAGGGCGAAGCTCTCGAAAAGTGATTTGCATTCATCCACTGTGAGCTTCTCCATCATATGTCCTCCAGCCGAAATGTTAAACTCTTTCTGAACCGAATAAGGAAGTCCGTTGTAGAACTTCTCGATGATAGCCCATTCCGTCAACCCGTGTTGCGGACATCTACTCAGAAGAGTGTTAAAGCGCTCGTACGCTACAGAATACGGCTCATCGGAATCCATCTTGAAGGAATGGATTTCCTCCCTCGTACGTGCAGCCTTGGCTGGAGGATGATACTTCTTCAGGAATTTTGCGGTCAGATCGTCCCAGGTGGCGATCGAATTCGGCGGAAGCGTCTCAAGCCACTCGGCGGCTCGAGACGTAAGGGAGAAAGGGAACAGACGCAGATAAATGATTTCGTTCGCGACTCCGGTGAGTCCGAACGTGTTGCAGATGCGAATAAACCGAGAAATATGCGTCGGTGCATCTTCGTCCTCACGTCCATGAAACTGGATCGAATGCGTTAAAGCGTTTATGACGTGGGACGGAACTTGCCAATTTGCGGTGTTGGCAATAGCAGGCTGTGCAATAGCGAACCGGGCCTCGGTGACTCCGGCGCTAGCCTGCTCGTGGACGGTGCGACGTGCCGCCATGGATGAAAGATCGGGGAATGGGATGGGTTTGGTGTCGCGTGTGGTGTGTGTAGATGAAGAGGATGGTTTGGATTGAGCGGTGGAAATGATGAATGCCTCTAGCTCGGTGCGTAGAAGGCGAAATCGTTCACGGATATCCGCGTCGGGATCAGAAAGTGGTGACAGCTCAGGTGGACCCCGTGAACGAGTGTGTGGCATAAAACGATGGAATGACTCGAAGAAAACTAAGAAAAAATTAAACCTAAAAATTAGACTCGAAAGCAGAAAATCCTAAGACTCTAGACACGGAAAGACCAAAAAGACTCAAAATTTCCTAACGACGACCTAAGTTAATCTTGCCAATTGCCAAGTGTCCCCGGCAACGGCGCCAAAAACTTGATGTGTTCGGAACGACTCTAAAAACTACTATAAAACCCTAGACCTAAACTAGACCTAGACACACCTAATTTTACCGAAAATACCTAAACGAAACCGAACCCTAAGGCAAGTGTACCTATCGGATTGTAGCTAAGCTAAGGCAAGACCGGATTATCGAACCTAAGGACACTATTCTAGACAAGACTTAACCTAGACCTAAGAAATGGAAATTATGAGAAATTTGATTTGGGATTTAATTTGGGATTTGAATTGACTAAACTTACCTAATCAACGCACAAACAGACAAAAGCAGGAAACTTTGGAGAAACTATCAAATGAGAGAAGACACCACCTAGACCTTGAATCCCAATTGACACCTATGGCCGTACCTGACTTTGACAATTCTGATGGATCCTAGTTCACCTTTTAAGTCCTTCCTAGTACTAGCTTTCTAACGCTCGAACAAATGGTTCACCTTTTAATTCTGTCCCATCTCAATTACCCTAGTCACCCTCGGATATACCTACGGTGCACCTAGACTAACCGAAGCTACCAACAACTACTATGACAAACACGGAATAACAAGCTAGACAAAACCCTAGGACACTTCCTTTTGAGACAGTGCGACCCTAGAACTTTAACCAACCCAACTACCCGTTAAACCTGTACCTTTTGAGTCTCCAGTTTAGCAGCACATTAAAATCAAATTACCAATCAACCGAGAATGCAATAGTCAAGGAAACCCTAACTACACTTTAGCAATTAACCCTAAAGTTAACTACTTTAGCTAATCTACCTAAACCGAAAGACATTCGCGTGTAAATTATGCATTAACAATCAACTAACAATCTGGGTTCAACACACACAAGCATCAATCATAGCAATATATGGAATTTAATAGAAAGCCAACATCAATCAAATTGTCAAAAACCAAGTACGAACATAAAACATCAAAAGTTCATCATAGCGGTCTAGGTGGTGATACAAGTTTAGCCAACCACCATAATCACAGTCAAAACAAACATAAAGTCTGGAACTTTAACTCTAAACATGGTACTTGAACTAATTAAATGTAAAAATCGGAAGAAAACACTACACCGGATGATTGAATTGATTGCAGAATATGATTCCGGTTTGATCTCCCTTCGATTCCTCCTTCTCTATATTCGAAAATCGCCCCTCAGCCTCTCTCTGATCGTCTGGAAGTCGTGAATGACGAATTGAAACCCTAACTTCAAATTTATATCAAATTTCCTTTTTCTGCGGGTTTTGGACCTCCAAGCGTATCGCTTGGAGGTATTATCTTCCTAGGCGATACGCCTAGTCCTCAGGTCGCGACAGTTTAGTCGGTCAAACCGACTTAAGTCCTTTGTTGACTTTCCTTCTCTCGCGTATCGCCTACTAGTCATCAGGTTCCAGGCGATACGCCTGGAACTTCTTGTTCAGCCCTTCTCTCTCATTTTTCTTCTTAACTTCCAACCTGGCTCGGGATTTTAGCAAAACTGCAAAACTCAAATAAAAATAATAAAAAGGACACAAAGACTCAAACTTAACTAAAAACAACTAAAACCAATGAAAACCAACTCAAACTGACTCAAATAACCAACTAAAAGACCCCGGAAATGAGATGTGTTTGCAACACATCAGAGGGGTACAAAATAAAGAAATTGTAGTTTAAATCCCTTGTAGAAGAATAGAAGAATGTTGATGTCATGCATCTGCTACTTTGCTAGAAATGGTGAACTGTTTGTTTATATCCACTGAAGACATGATGTGTTCCACTATTCCCTTTAGATGTCTTTAATTTGTGTATAAC
>JBCNJP010014463.1:0-10920 GCA_039602395.1 Deinandra increscens subsp. villosa | reverse complement strand
TGAATAAATATAAAGTTCAGGATCCTGCAAGAACTTACCAGACATGGCGGGAGTGTGATCGGCGGAGTAGCTGTGTTCACTCGCAGTTGCTTCGAGGACAAGGGCTCTTTCGCTAGTAGGAATCTCGTAGAGTGCTTCGAGCTTCTTGATGAGATTCTCAAAATTGGGCGCTGCAAAAAAGAAAAACAACAGAAAAGTCAGATGTATATTCAAAATCTAGCAACAATAACAGAAATCGTATCCTACCCTTCTCAACCCACTTCAACGGCAACTCCGTCCCCCCAGGAATCGAATCTCGTTTGACAAAGAAGAAACGCTTCTTCGAGTCATGGTCATTGTGGGAAGCTCGATGGATCAACTGAGAGGTGGAGGTGTGAGCCTTTAAAACGAACCGGCTGCAACCATGGGTTCTGAGTTTGTATGCTTCACAAAGGAATCCCAATGTCGAGATTCCTGGTTTTATTCAACTGGTCAAGAGAGTACAGACTCTCCAAACCATGGGCATGGTTTGGGAGTAGGAGAGTCGGGTGGTCTTGAAGAATTGGGTAATGAGTTCCAGAAAAGGGAATGTCACTCCGAGCAAGAAAGGATAGTACATGAAACAAACCCAGGTGGTGGAGATGAAATCAGATTTGGCTTGGGCATCGAAAGGTCGGGAAATGGTTCCCGATGAGAAGATGCCGGAAATCTTCAGGTCATGGATATCGTCGTCGTCGAAGGTGCAGGTTTCCTCCTCGCCAGGGATAACATACCCCTGATGATGGAAGTCCTCGACTACCGGAGATTTGAGTGAAGAAGATAATCGAGTGTTTTTCTTGGCAATGGCCGAAAAACCAGAAGAAAACGGAGAAGGAGAAGAGGACTGACCTGGAATATCGGAGAAGCTCGAAAGGGTTTATAGAAGAAGATGGTGAAAATCTTTATTTGTGATCTCCTATTTAAAGGAAAAGTGATGATTACCATCACATCACTTGGACGCCGAGAAATCCGTCCCATCCCAACCATAATTACCGTGAAGACGCCAAGAAAAAAGGATCTTTTTTAATTTTAACAGCTGTCGAGCTCATCCACATTTGTTGAAATTCAAGGGGCAATTGTTGAGGGTATATTTTCAGGATGCTCGCAGGAAGCTCAGATAGTTCAAGAATCCTATTACCGTCTGACTATCCCATTCATCCAGGTATCCTGATTTATTTTATACGACTAACCCTTGTAATTGCCACGTGTTTATTTGACCAGGTACCGTTGAAGTCATCAACTACCTCTGAGATTCAAGTTCCAGCTAACTAAGATCGTGGACCAATTGAACGAAGAGGGCTCTAACGGTTATATTAGTTGGACGATAGGATCCTGGGAATCCCAGATAGTTTGTTATTATTGTAATCCTTATATAATTGAGGATTCGATCGACTTAGGGACACACAACACCGACGCACTTTAGCTCTGATAGTTGATCATCATTGTAACACTTAGTGTCGATCGATCAAACCTCCAAAACTCTTGTAAAATTTCATTTCGTATCAATAAAATTGCTAGGCAGCAGGCTCTTCAGGACGGCTCCCGAGGTTTTTTTGCTAGGATTCCTAGAAGCAACTCGAAGGATCCTGGATTTTTCCCTCGTTACATCCTTGTGTTCAACTTTACATTTTGAGCAAATTGACAAGCACACTACCTCACATTCTAAGTTTGGTATACGAGATTCTTTTGTGAATTTTTGACCAAAACACTTTGTAGAATTGCTAACCATTTTGTTCGCTGGATCCTGATTGATAATGGAAGATCAGTAAACATAATCCGTCTCGATGTGCTCAAAAAGATGGGGATCCCATAAACTGAAATAGTTGCAAGATCCTCAGTCCTCGTTGGCTTCAGTGGTGAAACTAAAAGCACCGTTGGGGATATCAGGTTACCAGTATACATAGAGGGGGTAAACTTTATGAAGAAAAAAATTATGTTATAGATTCTCTTTCTTGTTGCAATATAATTCTTGGTAGGCCATGGATACATAAGATGAAAGCGGTCCCTTCAACTTATTATCAATGTATCAAGCTTTCCACACCTTTGGGAGTTGTAAGCATTGAAAGCGACCAGCAGGAAGCCAAGAATTGCTATTCAACTTCAATGAAGAACACCACTAAGGTGACAAAGGAATAGCAATTACAGAAGAGGGAACTTGAAGTACAGGAGGACAGGGAGCTTGATGTCAAAGAAGTCCTTCTAGATCTTGAGAATCCTGAAATCAAGGTGCTTGTAGGAACAGGCATCCCAGCAGGAGTCGAACAAGAATTGGTTCAGCTTCTGAAGGCCAGAACCTCAACTTTTTCCTGGAAGCATGAGGATATGACATGTATTTTTTAAACATATTATTACTCATAAACTTGGTTTAGATCATTCTCTCAGGCCCATACAGCAAAAGAGGATAAAGTTCGCTCCCCAGAAGAATCTTATCATCCAGGAAGAAGTTAACAAGCTTCTCAAAACAAAGATGATTGGAGAAGTCAAGTATTCCAAGTGGCTAGCAAATTTGGTGGTGGTCCCGAAGAAGAATGGAAAGTGGAGAGTTTGTGTTGATTACACAGATTTGAATAAGGCTTGTCCTAAGGATCCTTTTCCGCTTCCCCACATTGACGCGATGGTGGATGCCACGAATGGTCACGAGATGCTCACCTTCATGGACGCCTCAACAGGTTTTCAACAAATCCAGATGGAACCATGTGACTAGGAGCATACGAAATTTATGACTCCAACAGGTATCTATTGTTATACTGCTATGCCATTTGGTTTAAGAAATGCAGGTGCCACCTACCAGAGGCTCGTTACTATGATGTTTAAAGAGCAACTGGGGGACACGATGGAAGTCTACATAGACGACATGGTGGTAAAATCCAAACAGGCACAAGATTACGTCAAGGATCTCCAAACTGCCTTTGACATTCTTGACCAATATAACATGAAGCTCAATCCCTCCAAGTGCCACTTTGGGGTGCGAGCTGGAATGTTTTTAGGCTACATGGTTACCGAAAGACGAATTGAAGCAAGTCCAGAGAAAATAAAAGAAATCCTGAATTTGAAATCCCCATCGAATGTAAAAGAGGTGCAAAGGTTGACAGGAAGAATCGCAGCACTCAACAGGTTCATTTCAAGATCCTTCGAAAAAAGCAAAGATTTTTATGATATCCTCAGGAAAAACAGGAAGTTTGAGTGGACTGAGAAGCATGAAGAAGCCTTGAGATACCTAAAAGACTACCTGTCAGCAACCCCATTGCTAATGAAACCAGAAGATGGGGAGCCTCTGTATTTATATCTTGCTGTTTCCAGAAGCTCAGTCAGTGCAGTCTTAGTAAAAGACCATCAAGGTCAGCAGCATCCGGTATATTACGTAAGTAAAACTCTGCTAGACGCAGAGACCAATTATTCTCACATTGAAAATTAATTCTAGCTCTTATAATGGCTTCCACTAAACTTAGACATTATTTTGAAACTCATGTTATAATTATGAAATCTAACTATAATATTAAGGCAGTTCTCAGGAAGCCGGAAATGTCAGGTAGGATGGCTAAGTGGGCAGTCAAGCTAAGTGCCTATGATATCAAGTATGAGCCAAGGACAGCAATCAAATCCCAAGCCTTGGCTGACTTTGTGGTTGATTTCAGCAGTGACATAGAACCAGAAGTAGAGAAGGAAGTCCAGTAGCTTGAGAAGATTGAAGAGGACTGGATCCTTTACACTGACGGATCCTCAAATGTTAGAGGAACAGGACTAGGCATCCTGCTAAAATCGCCACAGGGGGACATAATATCGTTATCCATATCTTGTGAATTCCAGGCTACCAACAATGAAGCTGAATATGAAGCTTTGATTGCTGGGTTACATTTGGCTAGAGATCTGGGCATCCAGTATATTCAAGTATTTGTTGATTCCCTTCTATTAACTAACCAGTTTAATGGCTCTTTTGCAGTGAGAGGGAAGAATTTAATCAAATACCTTGATATTGTCAAAAAATTATCTTTGCTCTTCGAAAGTTTTAACATTTCACAGGTTCCAAGAGAAGACAATTAAGAAGCCGATGCTTTGGCAAACTTGGCTTCATCGCTCAGAATCCCTGAGGATATCAGGATTACTATAATGCATATCCTGACACCGGCAATAGCTCAACAGGAAGCTCACACTATCGACGACAATGAAGAAGCGGATGTTGGGAATCCCAAGGATATCCAAGAATCCTGGACTTATCCAATTATTAAATATCTTAAAGACGGAGAAATTCCTAAGGGCGAAAATCCCAGGGCTTTTCGCGCCAATGTAATACCTTATTTTATCTTAGATAACATACTATATAGAAAATCCCTTGCAGGTGTCTACTTAAGGTGCTTGGAGAAAGTAGAAGCTCTTGAAGTGCTTGAAGACATTCATAGTGGAGATTGTGTAAACCACACTGGGGGCAGAGCACTCTTCTCCAAAGTTCTCAGATTTGGCTACTATTGGCCTACAATGACAAAGGACGCCATGAGCTTCTCACAAAAGTGCGATGCCTGCCAAAAGTACGATAATATTCTACATCAACCAGTCAAGCTTTTGTATCCTATAGTATCCCCATGGCCATTCATGAAGTGGGGGATAGATATTCTAGGAAAGCTACCATAGGCCCCTGGAGGAAAAGTATTTATGCTTGCAATGACAGACTATTTTTCCAAATGGATCGAAGCAGAAGCCTATGTGCAAGTGAGAGAAAAAAGAAGTGATATCGTTCATCAACAGAAACATCCTTACCAGATTTGGGATCCCGGCAGAGATCATATATGACAACGGCTCCCAGTTTGTCGGCAAAAGAACAACACATTATTGTGGAAGCTGGGGCATCAAAATGATTACTTCAACACCTGTCCACCCTCAAGCTAATGGGCAGGCAGAATCCAGCAATAAGATCATCATCAACAAGCTTAAGAAGAAGTTGGGCTCCAAGAAAGGAAAGTGGGCTGAGGAGCTGCCTTTAGTTCTTTGGGCAGATAGGACAACACCCAAAAATGCAACCAGTCAAACTCCATTCTCATTAGTGTTTGGAGCTGAGGCTGTGATCCCCACAGAAATGGTGCTACCTACAGCCAAGATCAACTGCCAGGATCCTGAAACCAACGACCACACTCTGCTTCTGGATCTTTAAACAGTTAAGGAGCTCAGGGACATGGCCAAAATCCAGATGGCATCCTATCAACAAAGGGTGGCAAAGTTTTATAACAGGAATACCTGGTTAAGAAGATTTCAAGTAGGGGACTTTGTATTGAGAAAGGCATTTCAAAACACTACCAATCCAGTAGATGGGAAATTGGCACCCAAGTGGGAAGGACCATATTTGATAGATTCTGAAGAAGGAAAAGGGGCATATCGTTTCGTAAACATGGAAGGAGAACCCCTACCAAGAGCCTTGAATGCCATACACCTCAAAGATTATTTTATGTAGGAATCCCTTTGGAATCCTATTGGAATCCTAAGGATTCTCACTGCCAAAATACTACAAGGTACGTATACTAGCCCAATTTCAATACCATTCTTATTAATTATATCACATGATACTGACTTAAGAATCGGAGAGGTGTTAGCTAAGCTAACACCCACCCTTCACCAAGTGTTGAGTGTTTTGCGGATTTTGACAATCCTGAGTACGTTGGGTATATCCCCAGTTAGAGGTTGGCCACCTCTCCTACGTTTAAGGTATCCAGCATACCTTCCAAGGTTTGAGAGGCTGACTCCTCTCCTAAGTTTGGGTAATCGCCATTAGCGCACGACCCTCGCTAGGAGCGCACGTTGTCCACCAGTATGCTCAAGATGGCCGGACCAGTCCATCCCATGGGTAGCTGAAAATCTTGTCATTGTAGGATGCTGGGCGGATTATCAAGGTTTATAAAACTGACATGTTATGTAAGGTTTTGACATATTCATGTCACTTACGAAAGGGCTTAACCCCAGTTTTGGCTTAGTCCCAAGTAAATAAGGGCTTGACCCCATATTTGGCTTAGCCCCAAGAATCCCAGGTTTATCCCCCGCTTATTTCAAAATTCGAGAATCTTATTTTCATAAGAACTTCCTTTGGCCCCTGGCCAGGAATCCTATTAAATTCTTTTCAGAATCCCAAGGAAGGATGTCAGGATAAACTGGCTAAGTTGGCTTTCAGGATTCCTGTCAGGATCCTGAATGAGATAAAGGAAGAAATGGCCGCTTGGATCAAGAAATCGACTAAGGTAAAACTTAAAGGTCATGTGACTTAAGTTTTTATTACTTGATTTTGGATTTTGACCTATTCGGTTGTTAAATCTCAAATTATTTCCTGATGTACAAATTCTTTTTAAAATTCTTGATGAATTTTGTAACTAATATCATAAACAAAATTTCAACACAAAACATAACATAAGAAGCCAAAAGATAATTATATTATTAACATACGCAAACGGGTTTTGAGCTCTCCAAGGTTCGTCCTGAAAACCTCAGGATCCCTCCTCATGGGAAGCTCAGAGGTCAAAAGATCTTAGGAATCCTGGTTTCGTCTTGCAAAACGCAAGATCCCTCCACCAGGATCCCTACCATTGTACGTTGTTGTTTGTTACTTGTCTATTACAGGAACCACAAATTGTTTTACCAAAAACCACCAAACATAAAAACATAAAAAGTAGGCTCAGACCGTTGCATTATCTTCATCACCCACTACCTTCCCTTCTTCCACCAGCTTCTCCACCTCCTCAAGCTTCTTGCCCTCTCCCAGCTCCAGCACATAAGCCCTGGTCATTGCTGCCGGAGAATCCGGAACCGTCTTCGAGGAGCCACCTTCATTCCCATCTTTCCCTGTTCCAGCCACGTCACCATCGCCTCCTCCTAACGACTCCAGAACCAGCTTCCAGCCCGCAACATCTCATCTAGGAACCTTGAAACCAGCTGCTTCAACCTCGCCCGCCATTTGGATCTTGCACTCCAGGACGCTCCGGGCAACCGAAAGTTGGCCAATCTCAGCATCGGTGGCCATCTTGGCCTCAAAGCTCAGACGCTGTTCAGTGAGCTTATGCTCATAGAACAGGGTCTTACCCTTAACAATGTCAGCTTGGGTCTGGATCTTCTCGTTAGCCTCGACCATCCTTTTTTCCATGTCCATGGCTTGGGTGCCAGCTTCTCAATGCCCTACACAAACATGAATCCTGGTCAGCAGTCGTAAAAGGTATGAAACTTACATATGTATTATTTGAGCTTCTTACCAGGTTGACCATGGTCTGCATCGAGAGAATCTTGTTACTGACCGAGAGAGGGAGCAAGATCCTCAAAATTTTCCAGGTACGCAGGAGCTTCAGGGGCCTTTCGCTTCTTAGAAGCCGAGGTCTTTGGCCGGCTGACAGGTGGCTTGGAGGCGGTAGGCTGCTCCAGCTGTTCCTTCTTGACTCTGAGAAGGTCGTCAAGATCCTTGAGGGAGAATGAGGAGCTGGACTTGGGGGCTGTGAAGAAAAACAGATTGCCAACATCCAGGATACTCGAATAAACATACAGTTCAGGATCCTACAAAAAACTTACCAGACATGGCGGGAGTATGATCGGCGGGGTAGCTGTGTTCGTTGGCAGTTGCTTCAAGGATTAGGGCTCTCTCGGTGGCAAGAATCTGGTAGAGTGCTTCAAGCTTCTTGGGGTCCGGCTGTGCCTTGATGAGATTCTCGAATTTGGGTGCTGCAAAAGGAAACAACAGAAAAGTTAAACATATATTCAGAATCCTGTTATGTAAAAGAAATCAATATCCTACCCTTCTCAACCCACTTCAATGGCAACTCCGTGCCCCCAGGCTCTGATGCACGGAAGCGGTGACGAGCCGCTGTATCCCGTACCGGAATCGCGGTGGGGACGAAAATGGGAACGAAACGCCGACGAACCGTTTCCGTCCCGCTTCCAGTTCGTCGAAGATGGGGCTTGAGATTTGGGGATGTTTCTCTTCCGATTTCTTTCCGTTTCTGACGAGCTTCCGTCAATTTTCCGCCGCTTCCAAGGATTCCCATCAAAGCGAAGTAAAATATACTCCGACCGGAGACTAATATCTTTTCTTTTAGGGGGCCACGGCGTCAGAGTGACTTAGGTTTATTAAATGAATGCACTGAACGACTGTTTCCTACCTTTATTTTGTATTTCCACTAATTTGGGCCTTGTTTACTAATTTCGGGCCCAATATAGTATTAATAATATGTTTGAATTGTGAATTGTTCCACAAGAAAATTATATCGTATACAAATACTAGTATATTGTGAATTCAATAATAAATCATAAAGACCAACATTTTGTCGTTCATTAAAAAAAAATACGATCCTAACCAAACCCTACACACAATCATGGCTTCTCAAGAAACACAAGGATCATCATCATCATCAACCGAAGAACTCCCGTTATGGAACTATGTGGAAAAAATAGCAAAGCAATGGTGGGGGAGGAACTTGGGAATTTAAATGTAAATTTTGTGGTGAGCCCCGGAAAGGATCGTACTCAAGAGTCAGAGCCCACTTGCTCGGTATAAAAGGTATATTAATGTTTAATTTGTATTTTATACTTGTACTAGAGTTTATTTTTTTATAGCTACTGTAATTTAAATCCATAATGCTTCGTATAATAGGTACCGGGATTACTGTTTGCAAGAAAGTAACATCGGGTGACAAACTCAAGATGAAAAAGGAAGATGATGATTACAACGAGAAGAAACTTATGTCAAAGGAGAAAGAAGTGGGGTTGCCATGTGAAGCTAGCGTTGGTTTAAAGAAAAGAAAAACTATTTTAAATCCTATTGAACGAGCTTTTGGTGTAGAAACAAGGGACCAACTAGATCAGGAAATAGCAAGAATGTTCTATACTGGAGGTTTACCTTTCAATCTTCCAACAAATCCGCACTATCAAAGGGCCTTTCAATTTGCAGCTAACAATAAAATTGATGGGTATGTACCTCCTAGTTATAATAAGCTTAGAACCACCTTACTACAAAAGGAAAAAGGAGAATGTGCACAAGTTATTGGAACCAATTAGGTTATCATGGAAAGAAAAAGGTGTGTCTATTGTTAGTGATGGTTGGTCCGATCCTAATAGAAAGCCTCTAATTAATTTCATGGCTACATCAAGTAATGGTCCCTTGTTTATTAAAGCGGTGAATTGTTTTAGGGAATTCAAAGATAAATTTTTTATTGCAAACCTGATAAAAGAAGTTATAAATGAAATTGGTCATGAAAATGTTGTCCAAATCATTACTGACAATACAGCAGTTTGTAAGGCGACTGGAGAGATTATCATGAGTGAGTTTCGTCACATCTACTGGACACCATGTGTTGTTCATACATTGAATCTTGTATTGAAGAATATTTATTCGCCAAAGAATGTAGAAACCAATGAATCAACATATGGCGAGTGCCACTGGATAAACGATGTTCATATAGATGCGCTTGCAATAACAAATTTCATCATGAACCATGGCATGAGACTCTCTATTTTCAGCATGTTTACTCCTCTTAAACTGCTTTCGGTTGCTGATACTCGCTTTGCCTCCATCATTGTGATCCTCAAAAGATTAAAACTTATCAAAATGCCTCCTCAAGCTATGGTAATAAGTGAAGAATGGGTTTCTTATAGAGAAGATGACACTGTGAAAGCAAACTCTATTTAAGATTTGATTTTGAATGATGATTGGTGGGATAAGGTATCATATATTCTTAGTTTTACTGGACCTATATAT
Organism: Deinandra increscens subsp. villosa; assembly: GCA_039602395.1. Taxonomy (NCBI): domain Eukaryota; kingdom Viridiplantae; phylum Streptophyta; class Magnoliopsida; order Asterales; family Asteraceae; genus Deinandra; species Deinandra increscens. The sequence continues at coordinate 1,190 of JBCNJP010014463.1, read as the reverse complement.
GATATGATTAGAGCTTGTGACACCGAAAAGCCATGTTTACACTTGGTGTACGAGATGTGGGATTCAGTGATTGAGAAGGTGAAGGCTGAGATCTACAAGAAAGAAAGACGTCCATTATCTGCTCGTAGTATCTTCTATGACGTCGTGCATAAAATTTTAGTGGCTCGATGGGCGAAGAACAACACTCCTCTACATTGTTTAGCTCACTCTTTAAATCCAAGGTATGTAATTTAATACTACACGCTTCATTTATATTATGTATTTATGTTTTTACTTGTGAATGTTGTAGATATTATAGTGATGCATGGTTACTTGGGGATCCTGCAAGAGTTAGTCCACATAGGGATGGAGAACTTTCACAAGAAAGGCAGAAATGTTTTAGAAGATTGTTTCCTAATAATGATGAGCATAGCAAAGTCTTGGAAGAGTATGCTTTGTTTTCAATGAAGGCTGGTCCTTTTGAGGATTTAACATGCATTTCAAAGATGGATGATATGGAACCCAAGAGTTGGTGGGCTAACTTTGGTGCTTAAACTCCTCTTCTCCAGACTTTGGCTTTTAAATTACTTGGACAACCTAGTTCTTCTTCATGTGCTGAGCGTAATTGGAGCACCTATGCATTTATCCACTCTCTTAGGAGGAACAGATTGACTACAAGTCGGGCTCAAGACTTGGTTTACGTTCATAATAATCTTCGACTTTTATCTAGGGCTCCCAATGATGATGTGAAGATGTGGGATGTTGGTGAAGATGCTTTTGACTCAATGGAGGATGTAGGCTTTTTGGAGTTTGCAGATCTTTCACTAGATGAACCGGATCTTGAAAACGATTTGATTGATAATATTTGATTAACTTTGGAAGATGTATGAATTTTGAAGTTTACATCAATATTTTTTTGGGGGTTTTTGTTACGTTATCTGCAATATATATTTATTTTTTATATGTATTTATTGCCGTATCCATGTCGTCCCCGTTTCTTGAATTTTTGAGTTTTGCCGTTTCCCGTTCCCGTACCAGTACCCGTTTCCCGTTCCCGTACCCGTTTCCGTGCATCATAGCCCCCAGGAATCGAGTCTTGTTTGACAAAGAAGAAACGCTTCTTCCAGTCATGATCATTGTGGGAGGCTCGGGGAATCAATTGAGAGGTGGAGGTGCGAGCCTTCAGAACAAACCGGCTGCAACCATGGGTT
>JBCNJP010014462.1:0-10921 GCA_039602395.1 Deinandra increscens subsp. villosa | reverse complement strand
AAATATATATATATATATATATATATATATATATATATATATATTATAATCTTTAGTATTTTACCACCATTAATGTATAGTGTTGGAGTTGTCAAATAATTATCACCATTGGTTTCGTGTTGAGTTGACTCGGGTATGACCTTAACATGTATAACATATATATATATATATATATATATATATATATATATATATATATATATATATACTAGTAATATACCCACGCGTTGCGGCGGCGACAGTTCATAGGGCGTTATTCGTCATTTGTTCGCTTGTTTATGGGGGCGCGACAATTTACATCGCGGTATTCGTTTTTTTAGCGTGATGCGCTACGATGTCAACTTATAATGCGGTATATGCGCATTCATTGGTGACAACAACGTCTTATACTTGTTTTTTGTTAGTTTATCAATACTCTCGTCGTATATTTTTCATCATAAGTCTGTTAGTGTTCTAACGTGTTATTCGTCTTCTGTTCGCGCGTTACAGCGGCACAAGAAGCTACAACGCGGTATTTGTTTATTTGTTCGCTTGTTATGGCGGCACGACAATTTACACCGAGGTATTCGTTTTATTAGAACTCAAACAAATAACAAAAAACACCCGAATTGAAATATATATTGGTCATAAACATAGTAATTTAAAACCAAATGAGTTGTAAGATAGAAGTTATCAACATAGTTTTAAGATATCAGTAATAACATACAACCATCTAATGTAATTTCCCTCTCTATACCTGCATTACAACAACATGCTATATTCAGTCATCATATTTGAATATGTTCTATGGCTGTAACAAACATTTATAAATGAGTAGATTGTGCTTTTAAGGAAAGATTTTTTAAACCATTTTAGTGTTTTTTTTTTCCTTTTGTTTTATATCCATCTACGTATTTTTTTATTTTTTATTTTAATATCGTTAATTATTTCTTTTGTATTATCTCTTTAAATATTATTATTATTATTATTATTATTATTATTATTATTATTATTATTATTATTATTATTATTATTATTATTATTATTATTATTATTATTATTATTATTATTATTATTATTATTTGAACCCAGTAAACTAAGATGTCAACTTTAGATGATAGCTTTTTCTTTTATAACAGAAAAGTGTGGTTAATATAATAATTTAAATTTCAAAAAATTTGGTTGTCAAATTTTAAATGTTTAAGAGTTTTAAAGGTTGTTGAAGCTAATATATCAGATGTTCAAATGTTTCAAATGTTTAAATATTTCAAATGTTTAAGAGTAAATTTAAAATAGTACTTTTAAAGGTAGCTTTTTCTTTTATAACACAAAAGTGTGTTTAAAATAGTACCATTATTAGCTTCATAGCTAGCCAATACAATAATTTGAATTTCAAAAATTTTGGTTGCCAAATTTTAAATGTTTTAAGAGTTTTAAAAGTTCTGGAAGATAATATATCAGATGTTTTAAATATTTCAAATGTTTAACAATGGTTCTTTAAGTTGGAAAGGACTGATGCATCGGGACCTATGTCTGCCATGTTTCTCTTTATTTATTTCATAGTCCTTGGGGTGGAGTTTCAATGTGGGGCTTGGGACTGTCAACTTCACATTTTAATTCTCAAGATAACTTGGAAAGGACTTATGCATCGGACCTGAGCCTGCCATCTGACCTGTACCTGCCATGTTTCTCTTTATTTTATTTCAAAGTCTTTTGGATCGGGTATTTAGATGTTCTAAAAAAAGATATGGAGCTCTTTGCGCTAGGTGGAAACAAGAATGTTTTATTATTTATAACCATTTTATCATATTAACATGAAAAATCAATTTTACAGTGACTAAATAAATATACAAAAAATACCAATCTGTTGTTAGTAGATTAATAAGTAACATAGAAAAAAATATTTAATACATAATATAAAGACAAAAAGGTTTGTACATAAAGACAAAAAGTTTTCTTGCCAAATAATAAAAACGAAAAAGATACAATAAAATAAATAAAAAAAGTTTTACGTTTACCATAATTAGAATCTCATTCTTTCAAATAAAAACTTCTAACACCAGATAAAACCAAAAAGATACATAAAATCAAACAAAAAAGGTTTACGTTTACCATAATTAGAATTTCATTCTTTCAAACAAGAACTTCAACACCAACTATTTTATACCCTAAAATCTTAGAATTAAAATGACTATCTAAAACTTAAGTAATTTAAAAGTATACTTGATTTTGAAAATAAAAAGAAACTATTATTATATGATATGAAAAATAAAATTCAAAAAATATAAAGTCAGACTTTGTTATCAATAAGAAAGAAAATTATTATGAATGTTTCATTTCAAAAATATCGGTGTAATTTATAAAAAAAACACACTGCATATACATCGGACTTATATGGCTCCGATCTGAGAATTAGATCATGCAATCAAAGGCTCAGATTTTTTCTTTTATCATGCAATCAAAGGCTCAAATTTTTTCTTTTATCATTCAATCGGAGGCTCAGATCTGGAGTTGAGAACTCGTTGAGACGTTCCAGATATCATCGGAGTTATATGGCTCCGATCTAGATGGCTGCGAAACAGAGAATCGCCACGCCAACGCCAAGACCATCATAGCCGTATACACCTCAAACCCAACCAATCATCATAGCCGTATACACCTTATAGCGAACAGAGAATCGTAACTATCAGATTTAATGGGCTCACATCTGAGATGGCTGCGAAAGAAATAATCGCCACGCCAATGCTAAGACCTTCATAGCCGTATACACCTCAAACACAATCGATCATCATTGCCATACAATACAAAGATGAAATATTACAGAAAACCAAAGCCACCAGCCATACAATAAGATAAAATACCATCAGAATTAGGTCACGAAGTTGAAGGCTCAGATCTGATCCAGAAAAAAAGTTGTGCCGTTTCATCTATCATCGGAGTTAGGGCTCAGATCTGAGATGGCTGCGAAAAGAGAGAATCACCACGCCAATGCTAAGACCTTCATACCCGTATACACCTAAAAAACGATCGATCATCATCACCATACAATACAGAGATCAAATATTACAGAAAATCAAAGCCACCATACCCGTATACACCTTAGAACCAACAGAGTACCATAGCCATACAATAAATAAAGATCAAAAACCATTAGACTTAGGTCACGTAACTGAAGGCTCAGATCTGATTCACAAAAGGCGTTGGGTCGTTTCAACTATCATCGGAATTAAGGCTCAGATCTGAGATGGCTGCGAAAAGAGAATCGCGAAGCCATTTCAAAGACCTTCATAGCCGTATACGCCTCAAACCCCAACAGATCATCACTGCCATACAATATACATATCAAAATAAACAGAAAATCGATGCCGTGAGTAACCAGAGTATAGAAAATCGCTGCCGTGAGATAGTCGCCTTCTGTTGTGATAACGCCACCGTGAGTAACCAGAGCACAGCCTAGCAACATACATCGGTGGTCACGTTTAGCAACACACATCGACGATCGGGTTTAGAGAGAGAGATAGCATAGAATAGCCGATCGATTTTAGAGAGAAGTAGCAGAGAATCGCCGATCGATTTTAGAGAGAGATAGCAGAGATTCGGCGGTAGGGTTTAGAGAGAGAGAGAGAAAGCAAAATGAAATGAATTGGTGGGTGTAAATAAGGAGAGAAAGCAATAAAGAGTGATCCGCGTGAATTGATATGATAGGTTTTAGAAAAAGAAAAGGGTGATCCCTGTAGAAGCTGTGCGCATCAAAGAGATAATGAGATCTGTCTCTTTTGCCTGCTCCCAATAAAGCAATAAAGTAGCAATAAATATCATAGATAAAGCAAATTGTATTTGAATTTTGAATTCAAATCAGATTAAAATCTTTCGTATGGCCGCCAAAAAATAAATTTTCAAGGGGCTTGCTTGTTTGACTTGTACATCATGTTTCAAGGGTGGTACCTCTTAAAGATTGTTTAAGAGATTAAGAGATTAAAAAGAGATGTATTATAATGTAGTAAAGATATATATATATATATATATATATATATATATATATATATATATATATATAATAAAATGAAACGAGGGTAAAAAATAGAATTTCATGATTTGCTTTGAATAAAGATTGAAATTACATGGATAACTGAAACCGGTCAGGTTACAAATATGGAAAATAGACGGATGTCACAAGGCTGCTGCCACCGCTACTGGACAAGATGGAGCAGTTGCAGCCATCGCCGCTAGACAGGAGGGACAGGCTGTTGGCCAGCAGTCGTCACCACCACCGCCACTGCCACTAGGGGTATTCAAAAATATCCGAGTCCGAATTCGTATCCGATTTATCCGAAATTCCGTATCCGAATTATCCGAAAATTTCGGATATCCGGAATTTCGGATATCCGAAAATTCGGACTTGGACTTGGACAAGAATTTAAAAAAAAATTCGGAAGTTTCGGATACCCGGTATCCGAAATTTTAAATAAATTAAAATTTATTTTATATTAAATGAATAAATGTTTAAGGAATTAGGGTTATCAAAGATTCAAATCAAAACATATCTACGCAGCTACGCTTCTCGCTTCCTCAATCCTCAGACCTCAGTTCCGACTTCCGCCTCCCTGGCCTCCACCGTCCAGCGGCGCTTCTCCGCCTCCACGGCTCCACCTCCAGCGGCGCTGGTCTCCGACTCTCCGGCGCACCTCCAGTGGCGCTGGTCTCCGACTCTCCGGCGCACCACCTCTGTTAGAAGCTCCGGCGCACCTCCAGGCTCCAGCGCATCTCCGGCGCACCCCAATCAGGTAGAAGCCTTGATTCAAGTAGAATTTGTTTGTTTGTTATGTTGATTTGGTTTTGTTCATATTCCTCTACTATTGATTCAAGTAGAAGCTTTGATTTCACTATGATTGATTCAAGTAGAATCTGTTTGTTTCTTATGTTGATTTGGTTTTGTTCATTTTCCTCTACCATTGATTCAAGTAGAAGCTTTGATTTCACTACGATTGATTCAAGTAGAATCTGTTTGTTTGTTATGTTGGGACTTACTTTGAATTGCAAATACAAAGCTGCCCTAAATAATCAGACATTCAAAACTGATTGTTTAATTGTTCTTTTTTACAGCCTATTATATCAATGGAAAAGCATAATACAAGCAACTCCGAGGACTGCGAGATGGTATCTGAAAACGAGGTGGTGTCAAGGGCAAAGGTGAACAAGCAAAGACCTAAAAAAGCTGCAAAACCCCCACGTGGACAACCTTCTGGTTCTCACCCTTCTGTAAGTGAAACTCCTACTGCAACACGTGTGAGAAAAAGGAGATCTCCTTGGTGGGATTTTTTTGTTGATTCTGATGTAGTAGATAGAGCAAAATGCAAGTATTGTGATAAAGATGTAGGTTGTGCAACCTTAAGTGGGACTAATCCTTTAAAAAATCACATACTTGCGTGTAGTAAATACCCTCCGAACATGGATAAAAAACATAAACTAATTGATCTTGAGTCAAAAACCCATGTTAGTGATGATGGTTCTGTTGAACATTTAGGGGTTCCTAAGCTTTGGGAGTTTAACCAAGAAGCAATTAGGAAAGCGTTGGTAAGAATGTTAATGGTTGATGAGTTAACTTTTTCTTTTGTGGAGCGGGAGGGTTTTCGAGCTTTTTGTAAGGTTATAAATCCTCATTTTGTTGTACCTTCACGTGCGACTGTAACAAGAGATTGTTATAGCTTATTCATTGAGGAACGAAGGAAATTAGTTGATATCTTTAAGAATATGCCATCAAGAATATGCTTAACCACCGACACTTGGACTTCGGGTCAAAACTTATCTTATATGTGTTTGACTGCACATTTCATTGATGATGATTGGGTTTTGCATAAAAGAATTATAAACTTTTGTCCTATTGTTGGTCATTCTGGGGTCCTTATTGGGAGAGTCGTTGAGAAGTGTTTAGTTGAGTGGGGTTTAAAGAATATTTTGACTGTGACCGTCGATAATGCTAGTTCTAATGACGTTGCTATTCAACATTTGAAAAAGGTGTTTAATCATTGGGATTGTGGTGTCTTGAAAGGGGCTTTTCTACATATGCGATGTGCAGCTCATATTTTGAATTTAGTTGTTAAAGATGGTCTTAGTTGTTTAGCTTTGTCAATTAAGAAAATTCGTTGTTTGGTGAAATATGTGAGGTCTTCTCCCTCTAGGCTTTTAAAATTTAAAAGTTGCATTGAAGAAGAGAAAATAGAAAGCAAAAGTTTGGTTTGTATGGATGTTGAGACCCGGTGGAACTCCACTTATTTAATGCTAGAATCTGCTATTAAGTTTAAGAAAGCATTTGATAACTTATTGTTAAAGGATTCTTGTTTGGAGAAGGAGATTAAGAAATGTGACGGGGGTTTGATTAATGAGGCTGATTGGAACAATGTCCATAGTTTGTTGCCTTTTCTGGAAAAAATTTTATGATGCTACATTAAAGTTTTCTGGTTCCCGTTATGTGACATGCAATGCATATGTGCAAGAGATACTTGGGATAGGCATGGTGATTGACAGTTTCAACAACAATCCTGATAAATCGGTGAGGTCAATGTTGGTTAGAATGAAAGAAAAGTATCAGAAGTATTGGGGGATTTTGCTAAGTTAAATCAGTTTTTATTCATTGTTGTGGTTCTCGACCCAAGACGAAAATGGCAATATATTAAGTGGATTGTGGACGAAAAGTATGTAGAGCCGAGTTTAAGTACTATTTTGGATTCTACTATGCGTAAATTGTTTGAGACATATCAAGAATCTATGTCTAAAAATGTGACAACCCGTCCGAAAATACCGGGTCAAACCTATACTTTGACTATATATATATATATATAGGGTTAGGTTCAAATGAGAACTTTTTATTTTGAGAACTTTTGAGAACTAAATCTCAACCACACATTTCAGGGGGGAACCACTACAATTCATGGGAGGGGGGATACATGTAAATAAACTTGTGGCACAAATTAGTTCTTTTTAGTTCTCAAACCCAATTGGTTCTCAAATGATCTTCTCCCTATATATATATATGTATATACATGTGCCTAACGTAAACTAGTAGTGATATTAGTAAATATTGTGCACGTAAACGTCCACCCTTGACAAATTCCCACGTTTGTACTGGAAGAACAAACCCATAACAAAAGGAAAAGTTCACCACGAGATCGGTGGAACTTTAATAACAAGAAAAATTGAAAATATAAAATGACTTTTATATTTTACCGAAACAGTGTCGTGAGAAATCACACCGACACTCGACAAAGTCTTTGAGCGAACGTTTTATTTAAAACTTTAATTAGTTTTAAACACCATAAAATATTCGAGCTTAAAGCGGATCAAAACAGTTATTTATTTTCTGAACGCGGTACGCGAGCAAATAAAATAAATAAAACTAAAATTTCTAAATAATTAATTTACGACCAAAACAATAATTGTTTAACAATATTGAAGCCTCGTAATTAATTTAGAAACCTGTCTCGACCAAAACGGTAGGACGATTCGGTATGAATCGCCCGTATACCGAATTGGGCCCGACTCGGCCCAATAACACAAAACGAACGAACCGAGCCCAAAAACATGACCCGACGAGTCAACTGACAATTTAAAACTCAAACATATCGATCCCGACTAATTTTGGTGAATAACAAAACAAACCGCGCGAAAATCGGAGAAAGCCCCGCATACCGGCCTGACACGAACTATACCGGCCCAACAACCGTTTTATAATTTTCGGCCCGTTCAAAGTTCCCGTCAACTTTTTAGTGGTTATTTTATGGAAACACTATATTTTATATTTTGTAATTTTATAAAATAATCCGGGTAAAGTTGTTAGTTTTTATAAAACTAATACCACCTAATTACTTAAACCCCACAAAATATCTAACTAACCTATGTCCTAACCTAGGTTAAGCTACCTAACCTAACCATGGTTAAGTTAAATATCTAGATATCTTCCAAATGATTTCCCACATGTCTAAATAGTACCACTCCCCACCATCACCTATCAATACCACACTCAACACTCAAACCTCCCTTCAAAAACACCCTCCACCCTCACCTTCCCTCCACACCGATCGACACCACCACCGACGCACCCTCCCTCCACGCCGGCGGCCAACCACCACCACCGCAGCCTCCTGCTCGCCGCCACTAGATCCGGCGCCGCACCACCCCAGCCGCCACCGCGCGAGCTCCGCCTCCTCTTCCTCCGTCGCAACCGAGAACCACCACCACCATCCATCATCATCATCATCCATCGCCACCACCACCATCCCCATCATCATCGTCACCATCATCACCACCACCATCCATCACCACCATGCACACCGTCGTACATCCGACGCCAACCATCACCCAGCCACCGCCGCCGGAGCTCCATCTACTCCTCCGACCGGTCCGCCGTCACCACCCCCTCCCCGCCGCTAGCTGCTGTCCGACGACGGCTCATCACCAAGGCCGCCGCTGCTGTTGAGCCGCTATCATCCTCCTCCACCGTCGCCAAGTGCAACCGCAGCCGCCACCTTCAACCGCCACCACCTTCTCCTAGCTTGCTAGTGGTGAGCTCCTATGATTCATTTCTTTTTCTTTCTTGATTCAAGTTACACCCGAAAGATCCTAACGAGTCTTGAAGATTCATCTCGCGTCTCGGGTTAAAAACCCCACATAAAATGATAACTTATACTTATGTTATTTGTATACTAATTGTTGACTAAATTGGTTAAAAACAACAAAGTCAAAAATGACAAACTAACTAGTTTAACTCTTATACTTATGTTATGATTGTTGAACCGAGCTTTAAACGATATTATATGACTTGATTTGTTGATGAAATGAACGCCACGAAGACATGGTTTGAAGCCTATTTATAGGCGGAACCTAACGAAAATTTTTCTAAAAATATTAGTCTTTCTTTTATAAAAATAAATCGAAAGGTTTAATAAAAGACTTATAATGTTTTCCGGATAAACAAGTAAGCTTTGTTCAAAATAACAAATGTAGATTTGTAACGATCGGACGAAGTTAACCCAAACAAACACGACGAACCAAAACACTTTCGACCTTATTTCGTCGCAATGGCTTAACTATATTTTATGCCATGTTTCATTCAAAACCTTATTTTTCCTAAAACCTTGAACCATTCAAGTGTTTGTTAAATAATAAATGTTTTGAGTAATCAATCGGTTTTAAAGAAAAGTTGTATAACTTAAACCATTAGAAAACTTTATCAAACAAAGTCCTCGAAGTCACAATAATAATAAGTACCTATTTTTATTAAAAACACTTCGAATCAACGACACAAATTCAAGGAAAATAAAACATTTATTTTCACCAAGTATATCTATACATTCGAACTCGAAAATAATAAACTAACTTTATTTTCATCAAGGTTCCATCGTAAAATTATTAACTTCCTTATGACTAAAGCAATCAACGTTTTCTTACACAAGTTATAACAATTATTTGAATAATAATTTATAACTTATACGCGTAGTTACTTATCAATAACTACGAGCGTAGGACCAAATATAAACCAAACAACGGAATAAATAATACATATTATTTATCGTAATATTTGAGATCTAAATAAATATATATGTTCATATATATTCTTACAAATCTTTAAATAATTATTTGACTAATAATTATTTACTTCGAATCCATATGTTTATTTGTTTTAAATATCATAGCAAGTCTAAATATTTATACAACTAATAAACGTTACGAACGGGTTTTCCAAACATACAAACGGGAATAAGTTGTCAAGACTCGACCAGGATCATTGGGTAACTGAACGTTATTCAAACCGAACCAAGGAACTAAATCATGTCTATTATTATTATCAATATTAGGACATCGGTTACTTACAGCTCGTATCAGCTATCACGATCATTCACCTTGAACAGGTGAGTTTCACGGCCCCTTTTCCTTTACTATTTTATCAATGGGGGAGAAATACATGAAACACCAAACTTTATACATTCTTCTGATTGTATACAAAGTCTTTCCTTTAAACTATTTTAAATACTTTTGGGAAGAATCATGAAACAGACAAACACACTTTAAATATATTATTGGAACTATAATTATTTCTACCAGTCCTATATTTATTAGACAATAAATATGACCGTCCATCCAAACATCTGATTGATATTATGGTACAACTGTTACGCCTTATTGATTATCTGTTCTTTCATACCCCTTCATAGTAATTTGTTATACAACATATTGCTACAAATCCCACCAACAATTGATTTCAATTAGTTCCTGTAACGAAACGATAACTAGTGAATAGATCTATTTGGGTTGACACCCCTGCCCTATCTGGTCGCTCCAGTTCTGACTCCATGCATACACGTCTGGGGGTACATGTCAGTTATTCTACGCCATTGGTATTTCTTAGGGGAAGTTACCATAGGTGGGTAAATCTGTTAGTGTTTGAAATCAAGGAACAGGTAGATCAATGCAACGACGAGTAAAACCATTATAATATCTTGTATATCATCAACTGATTTACAAATACATTTTTGTAGAGTCCTAAACCTGTGAACTCACCAACATTACGTTGACCCTTTCAAAACTCATGTATTTCTCAGGTAACTAAGATCGCTCTCGGTGTGCAAATGGGAAGTCTGTCAAACAACAGGGCCTGCATTAGGAATGGAGTCATGGTCACCTTTTACTATCTAAATAAATCATGAACAATCGTATTTCTTATCGTAACGTTCTCGTTTCAGTATTGTAAGACAATGTTATCTTTTATACAATCCGCTGCAACTTTGATAACATACTTGGTTTTCAAACGTAAACAAAACTGATAGAGGTCGTTCCTTGTATCCACGACTATGACCCCATGACGTCACATGCCCACGTAATCGGGAACATCGGGGTGTGACAAAAAAAGATGAGAACTTTGAGATGTGTTGGTCCGGGATCAACAACC
>JBCNJP010014461.1:0-10921 GCA_039602395.1 Deinandra increscens subsp. villosa | reverse complement strand
CACATGGCACGAGTAACTTTTTTTTGTTTATCACTAAATCGTTGTTAAAGCTTTTTTCTTCCTTTTAGTTTTAGTTTTATACAATTGCTTTTATGTGTTTAAACTTTTGTTAGTTTGCGTGACGGTCTTTATTATTAATTTTTTTTATCTCTAGCGGGAATAGCAAGCAAAGACCTCACCTTTTGTTTGGTGGCCTCCTTCTTTGAGAAGAGTGAAAGCAAAATCAGAATCACTCTTAAACGTGGGATCTTGCCTAAAGAATTTTCCGTTGAGTGCGGTAGGTCTCAAAAAGCATTTCACTGGCACTCAACCCTTCTCCCCTTACTCCAAGAGCCGAAACAACCTTTATTCCTTCAACAACAGTTAGGCCTTTTTCTAATCCTACAGTCATTCTTTCAAGAGTTTCAAAACACTATTTTGTATACCCACGTTATCCCGTGCCAATGCACAGGTTGTAAAATTACTAAATCTATAACTTTTTTAGTTGGGTGGGGCAATCTCAATTACTCAACTTAATAGATTTAACATAATTTTTTTTTGGACGGCAACTCAACATCAATCGAAATCACGATTGCAACTCAAACATTTTTTTTAAGGTGAGCCTCAATTGTTATTCAACAGTTGGGTCAATTACCAAATCGTGTCCCGCCTGTTAGCATGTATGAGTTATATTTTATAGGTTTGTTGATTATTATACGTATAGATTGTTTTGCTATAAAAATATGTTGCTTTGCTTATCGTTATCATAAAGTATTCAGTTATCATTAATCCATAAAACTTTTTTATATATAAGGGTTAGTTTTTTTAGTACTCGACTCCGAAATCTCAAAGACCGTTCCTTTCTAAGCATTTGATGAAGGCAAAACAAGTGAAACAAATGATATCTGTGATCTACTCATGACATGGCCATCATCATTTTCTTTTATATTTAATGATCGATGAAAATGGAACAAATGAAAACTATCATAACATTTTTCCTCTATAGAAAAATCATATATATCATTCGTCTTGGACTCTTGGTGCTACTAGGTTGATTGATCGGGGAGTTGTGAATACTCGTTTTAAAGAGGAGGTACTAAAATATGATAAATTATAAGAAAATAATTTTAAAAATTATAGATATGTTAAATATCATAAGTTTACTAATGTTAATACCAATATAGGTCAATAGAATACATGTTCAAATATTAATATGTTTCAAAAAAATGAAAACTATCATAACATTTTTCCTTTATAGAAAAATCATAATCATTCGTCTTGGACTCTTAGTGCTACTAGGTTGGTTGATTGGGGAGTTGTGAATACTCGTTCTAAAGAGGACGTACTAAAATATGATAAATTATAAGAAAATAATTTTAAAAATTATAGATATGTTAAATATCATAAGTTTACTAATGTTGATACCAAATTAGGTCAATAGAATACATGTTCAAATATTAAAATGTTTCAAAAATTAATATTATCCTTTAATATTATACACATAGTCACATGAGGCGGAGATGATCTCTATGTATTCTACTTTACATGAAGATAGAGTAACAATGCTTAATTTGCTTTTTAGAACACCAAGTAATCGGATATGATCCGAAGTAAAATACGTGTCTCATGGTGCTGCTTCCATCGTCTTTATAGATGTTGTGATTATTGTCACTATAACATATTAGTGTTGGGGTTAAAGTTCTTGGGCTTAGGTGTTTAGAGGCCCGTTAGGCTTTCTTGTTTACCACTCCTAAAACCCTAGTTGTTCTATATATCTATATAATATATACTAGGATAGAACCCGTATATTATACGGATTGAATTATTAAAATTATATATCTAACTGATAATTAATGCATACTTTTTTATTACCAGAATAACGTATTACATTACATTAAATGAAAAACTAAATTTATAATTCATAATATAGTATTAGTGACTTACTCTCTTTATAAAAAAAATTATATTTAAGGCATTTCTCTACTTGTATATATATTTGGAAAATACAAGATAAACGTGATCATGTTTAAAAACCAATCAAACCCTCAATAACGACTAACATGAATTATGAGTTGACAACCTTGAGACTTTAACTATGTATAGAAAGTTAGATGAGTATAAAGTTTTATCAAAATTATAACGAACACATTCTAATTATTGAGTATAAAATCTAAATTATAATTAAAAGATTATAATGTTATCAATAAAAAAAATTTATGTTGATATACATTAGAAAACTTACAATTATATTAGTCGTGATGTCTAAAATTTCCAAATTTGATGAACATGACTCATTTGATATGGTAGGAAAAACTATTTAATATTGGATATTATGAACATGATTTTTGTCGCTTATGAATTTCTCTATAAATAGTATCACCCACAACGCAACGCTGATTGAATTTGTAAAATAGTATTATATATTCATTAATTAAAATATTAAATATGATTTGCTCAACTATATTTGAAAACACACTAAGTATTTATTGGTATTTTATAAGTTTCTAAATACTTTTTAAAATGAAAATAATAATAGTTTAAAAATTATTCTTAAATAAAAATAAGATGTGAATTAATATATGTTTGTCATAATTCCATAAATATAAATAGATAAAAATATATCATGATTATAAAATAGGATATAGTTTCCAATAAAAAAGAATTTATTAGGGAGTAGATTTGGGAGGGAAAACTTTTGTGAGAATGAATCTAGTGTTGACATGTGTCAACAATTGTAATTGTTTATTAGAGTAGGAAGATATATATATATATATATATATATATATATATATATCGTATTTATGTATTGTAATCGTCGTATTGAACTGAATAAAATATCCCTAGTTGCAGCCCGTAGACGTAGGTCACACCGACCGAACCACGTAAAATTCTCTGTTTGTGTTTCTTTATCCTATTATTTGCGTGTTCGTTGTGAATCGTTTTGTTCCGCTGCGTCGACTAACCCTATTATTTGCGTCTAGAGCTCGGCCGAGTGTGCCTTGTTGGAACTGCAACGAGAAAGGGCATTTCAGAAGTCAATGTCCTAAAGACAAGAAAGAGTTGAACACTACTGCTGCCGTTGGAAATTATTCTGATGATGAGGCACTACTACTTAGTGTCGAGAGTAGCGTGGATTCTTGGGTCGTGGATTCCGGTGCATCGTTTCATGCTACCCACAGTAGCGATGGCATGCGAAATGTTAAAGAAGGCGATTTTGGCAAGGTTAGGCTTGGAAACGGTGAAATTCTTAATGTGACTAGCATGGAGGATGTTGACTTGGTTACTACTTTGGGTACCACTTGGACTTTGTGTAACGTCGGGATAATTCCAGGGCTTGAAACAAAGTTAATCTTTGTTGGGCAACTGGATGAGCAAGGTTTAAACGTGAAGTTTGGTGGTGAAAAGTGGAAGGTGGTCAAGGATAATCTCGTTATTGCTAGGGGTTTCAAGAAGGGGTCGTTGTATCTTGTGTCTGTTCCGTCTGGGGATGTGACCACCCCTGTGAAGACGAACGCCAGAGTTAGGCTCGCTGGTTTGAGAGCTAAGAGAGTTCAGTTTGTAGCAGTGGACTCTAGAGCTCCAGTTAATCAGTTTGAGCGTATTCGGAAGTCTGAGCGCGGACGAGATTTTCGTAACAGTGGGAGCATTCCGACACGGCGTGGAAATCAACGTTGGGTTCGAAAGGCTAGAATGCCGAATGAAAAAGTCTCTCCTGGAAAATTGCTTACTATTGGAGAGTGTTCATCTGGGTATTCCTGAATCTGATTTGTGGGAGTCAGATGGGATTGAGGATGTGATGATGAGGTCTGTTAAGACCAGGTTGGGGTCCTCTGGGGCTCCAACGGGGCCGTCTATTTACTGATGATGATTGGGCCGCTGCAACTAGGTGGACTCGGGATTTTGGATTGAAGTTTGGTTTGTTCTTTGGAGCTGGACCTGAAGACTTATGTTCCTGTGAGATTACTGATTACTGAAGACATGGATTGTTGTGTGCTTGTTGGCGGACTTGGTGTTTATGGCAAGGCCTTCAAGTGGGAGATTATTGGGGTTAAAGTCCTTGGGATTGGGTGTTTAGAGGCCCGTTAGGCTTTCTTGTTTACCACTCCTAAAACCCTAGTTGTTCTACATATATATCGTGTCTATGTATTGTAATCTTTGTACTGAACTGAATAAAATATCCCTAGTTGCAGCCCGTGGACGTAGGTCACACCGACCGAACTACGTAAAATTCTCTATTTGTGTTTCTTTATCCTATTTTTTGCGTGTTCGTTGTGAATCGTTTTGTTCCGCTGCGCCGATTAACCCTAACAATTAGTGAACTATCTTTGCATCGAGAGTATATTATGCCATATCCTTTAGTACCTTTCACATACCGAAGGATTTGTTTAATCGCCTGTGCATGAGATTCTCTTGGACTTTACATGTATCGATTTACAATCCTAACAAAGTAAGCAAGATCGGGTCGGGTTTGAAGTAAGTAAAGTTTACAATAACTAGATACTTCCACTTCTTTCTCATCTTCGGATTTAGAGGTTTTTAAAATTAGAATCCATTGGAATGTGAGATGGATTACAATCTTGCATTCTCGCTTCCTTTAATATATTTCGAGCATACGCCTCCTGTTTAGTTGTTATTCAATTTCTGCTTTGCCTTAGCCCACACACTACTTTATATAACTTGTAATTATTATGGTTTTCTTTTAACTTCTTGAATCCTTACGGTTGATAGACATATACATCTTCCGTTAGTTTGTTGTTTGAGAAGGCTGCCTTCACGTCTAGATGATGAATCTCCCACCCTTCCACGGCGAAAAGAGCAATTAGGAACTGAATGGTCTCGATTTGAGCTACTGGTGCAAAAACCTTGTCAAAATCTATCCCCGGTTGTTGCACATATTCTTTCGTCACAAGACGTGCTTTATGCTTGTTTATTGTTCCATTGGGGTTTTGCTAGACCTTGAATAGCCACTTTAAACCAATAGCCTTAACATCTTTTGGAGGATTGATTAGCTTTCAAGTATTATTCTTCTTGATAGAATTTTAACCACTACTTTTTAATCTTCGCTTCATCGAAACTTTTTGGGTCGTTATTCATTAATGGAAATTGTTCTTCATATGTATTTAGCCGATCGAAATTTCTAAGGTGTTGTTGGAACCTGAATGATCAAACAGGTAGCATGTCTAACTAACCACATAGACCCCATAATAAGTTTGGAACACTCATGGCTTTTGAAATACTTCTCGTCATCTCCATTAGGGTCTGGTTTTGCCGTTTCACCACACCATCACTACTACAAAAAAGGTCTTTCTTAACGCTTTTTGCGCGTCAAAAAAGGGCCCAGATGACGCGCAAATGCACGTCAAGGAAGGCAGGGTCAAGAAGCTTCTTGACGCGCAAAATGCGCGTCATATCTTTCTTGGCGCGCGAACAATGACGCTCCATTTATGACGCGCAATGCGTGTCATAAAATGCGCGTCAAGGAAGCCACCGTCATAAATCTATTTATGACACGCATTTTTACGCGTCATGGATTTAAAAATTTACTTTTTTTTTTGTAAAATCACTAATTTCCACATTAAATGACAATTAAACTCATAATACAAAATAAAATACACATAACAAAATTATACATTTTATATATATATAACAAAACAATGCGTTTCATACAAATACAAATGTTCGATACAATATTTCCTAATGTTTATACTCCATGCTTAGTGTGTCGATTGATATCAAGGGTGTATCTATTCTACCATGAACTTCTAGCCAATATACACTAAAAAATTCAGCCAACTTAGCAAACCTGTCATTAGGGTAGCAGAATTGAGAACTCACGTGCTTCCATATCAGTCAATTCTTGATGGTAGATAGCAAAATTGAGAACTCTCAAGGAGATGAGCAGGTTACTTCCCAGTGGAAATATGCCGTGTTTTGGGCTAGATTTTGGGAGCAGACAAAATTTTGGGCAAAATTTTTTAGAAAAACGTACCAAGATGCTCCCATGGATCATGTATCAAATTAAGCAGTCCCTACCGTTTTTGTGATGGATTTTGACAGTCATCTCATCTTGTGCTCCCATTGAACCAATATTGGCCTGAATTGAAGGAGGCAGAGGCGAGGAGGTCTAAGGAGGCAGAGGCGGAGGCACAGATGTAGGCACAGATATAGGCGTAGATGCGGACTGATAAGTTTGGGGAACCATATGCGATGTATCTTAACTGATTGCTATGATGACGGTGAAGAGATAAAACAGTGGCGAGGAGTGGGACTGATAATAGGTGGGGAGGAGGGAAGGAGGTTTGGAATTAGGGGGAAGTGAATTTTAGGTATTAGGGAAAAACTTAGAAAATTTTGGAATGAATTTTAGGGGGAAATTTTGGCGGGAAAAAAAATAATAAAACGACAAAAAATTCTTGACGCGCACATTTTAAGTGTACTCCGTGTTCTATTTTTTTATAATATGACACAAATTTTATGACGCGCAAAAATGAGCGTCATCTACCCTTAGAAATATTTAAATTACGATAGGTTTTTAATGACACTCACTTTTACGCGCCATAAAAGTAGCACGCATCATCGTTCGCGCGTCAAGGAAGGCCCTTGTTTCTAGTAGTGCATTTTGTATGTTGTGGTGTGTATGGAGCGATCAAGTGTCTTGTAACACCTTCCTTGTCGCAAAAGCGTTGAAATTGTGTGAAGTAAACTCTCCACCCCGGTTCGTAGTGTTTTGAGTAATTTGTGGGTTTCCTTCTCAACCCCGGTTTTGAAGTTCTTTGTCACTTGAAACTCTTCACTTTTTTTTTCTTCAACATATAACATACGAGACCACATATATATAGAATACTCATCGATCAAGACTAGAATATATTTATCACTTGAAACTCTTCACTTTTTCCTTGTATGATTTATCACGACTGTTTAGATTAACACTTGCTCGATCGAGGCCACAATGTGTATGAATCGTCTGGGGAAGCTCGTGAGGAACCTTTTCACAAGTATTGATTATTCGATAGTTTTCTCGAGAGGGTGTTGCTTTAATTAGATGATATCCCGGATAATTTTAAGGCAAAATTGTCAAGTGTGCCCAAGTCTTTCATCTTCACGCCTTCTATTTTGGTCATAAGAGTTTGAAGGCGAGCTTCCTTCACCCATCGACACCTAGATGTCAGACTTTGAAAATCACCTTCATACGGACTTTGAAAATCACCTTCATACGCATGGCCCAAATTAGCTTATTTTGCTGCCGTCACAGGATGGTCCCCATGGCACTTTTTCGATTTTTTCCACTAAGGTTAACGGTGTATACGGTTGTGTTTCGGGCTCCGGTTCTTGCTCGGATTCAGTCTCGGTTTCTTGAACCATTCTGAAGTGCATATCTGATTCATGATCTTTCACTTGATGGATTTCTAGTTTGCATCGACAATTCCAAAAACAAACTCAAAAGAAGTTCAATAATTCCAAAAAAAAACCTACTTAAATCCACGGAATTGAAGTGACAACATCTTTTGTCACTCTTCATGAGGCTGGGCCATACCAATCTTGAATTGAACATGCAAGCTGTCGAGAAGCCCTATTAATCCTTCATGAAGTCGGCCCATACCGAAACTCAAAAAAAAAAGCCCGTAAATAAAAAAGAGAATTATGAAGCAAATTAGATAAAGCTAACAAGGGAGGCACGATGAGATATTGAGATACTGAATTGGAAAGATCATATTTTAGCAGTTACATTTCTGATTGTATTTATTTTGTGTTAATTTTTTTTTTGTTTTAGTTATCATCATTTTACACCCTTATTAAATCCTAGCGATAGGCGCGTATTTAGGGATGCGGTATAGTGGCGTGGGTGCCACCCACGTCGTGAAACACCACCCTCACTAGGGGCGAGTGACGGAGTGGGTTAGATGGCGTGAGATTTCTCATGGTGTGGAACGAGCGAAGTAGGTTTGGAATTGTCACTTTTTTACCGTTAGAGGATTTGCAACGGTCGAATAAAGAAACGTTACATTTTAAATTACCAACCGACATATATACAAAAATTTAACATAGACATTTTACAAAAAAAATCACCCAATTTCTATAATTCTCTAACTAAACCATGGATTTTTTGGACTCATCTTCATCATCTGATGAAACTGACGCTATGTTCTTTCGAGCCCTCGTCTTCAGTACTCAAAGATGGCTAAACTCACGCGCTCAACCAAACATGACCCGAAGAGCCCGTCTCAACCGTGATCTTTAATCCGCTCATAAGCTTCTTATAAAAGATTATTTCACAACTGAAGTGGGACCCACCTACCCCACTTAAACGTTTCACCGATGATTTTGTATGAATCAACCACTATTTTTAAGAATAGTTCAAGACTTTGAGAGGGAGATGTCGTGGTTCCAACAAAGGGTAGATGCTAGGGGTAAGATTGTTTTTATCGCTTTGCAAAAGTGCACCGCCACCATTCGTCAAATGGCGTATGGTTCGTCGGGGCATTCATTTGATGAGTATTTGAAGATGTTCGATTGTACGATGAGGGTGTGCATGAAAAAGTTTATTAATGGTATACAACATTTGTAAATGAGATAATATTCAAGAAAACCAGCCGCAAATGACATTCAACAATTATTCGAGTTCCATGAAGATAAATGGGATTTTTGGGGGATGCATGGTAACATTGATTGCACACATTGAGAGTGGTACAATTGTCCGAATGCGCGGAGATGTCAGTTTATGTGTAATGATGATATCACAACCATCCTTACATTATGCTCGAAGTGGTTGCTTCAAATGACATGTGGTTTTGGCATGCATATTTTGATGTCGTGTGGTCCAATAATGACATCAGTGTTTTGGTTCAATCACCGATTTTCGATCATATCTTAGAGGGACGTGAGCCCAACTCCTCATTTGAACTACAAGGAGTGACATACAAGGTGAATATTATTTAGCGGAAGAATTTATCCCGAATATTCTACCATAGTTAATTCTTTTACTTATACCGAGGGTGTGAGACGTAAAACCTACAAAGCTGCTCATGGTGTCGCTAGGAAAGATATTGAATGAGCGTGTTGGTCGTTTGAAAGGTAAGTGGCATATCATTCAGCATTTGGTATGTTAATGGCATCAAAATAAATAAAGAACATGATGTATGCTTATGTAATTTTACACAATATGACTCTAGAGGACGAGGAAAATATGATTTGCGAATTTAACGAGGTGGAGGATATATGTCAAAATATACATATTTTTATATCAAATATTACCCATATTACGGGTTATTTCTGACTAATACCACCAAAACAGTACCATATTATTTTCTTTTTAGTTTTTCATTAATTGTAATCCAGGTCAAAATTACAAAAAGAGTTGAATATGAAGAAAAATGACAAAGTTGTAATTTTTGACTCTGAGCACAGCCTGTACCCCAACTAGGGCACAACCCGTGTCTCACCTCAGCAAGCTTCTAGAAGATCCTGACAAGCACGACACGTGCTCTGATCTAACATGGCCCCGTGCCCCTGACCCAAGATGGCCCGTGCTCACTGATAAGATGATTCCTGAAGATCGCCTAACAGGCACGGCCCGTGCCCGATTCCATTTTCACCTATAAAAGGGCAGCTTCTCCTCATTTCACAAATCGCTCAATTCTTCTCTCCCTCTGGTTTACTACCACGTTTTACACTAGTCTGAGCCACAACCACTTGTTTTGCATTTTAGTTGATTCGTCAAGATTATAAGAACTCTAACATAAGTAGAATATGATTTGCATTTGTCTATGAATCTTTCATCTTCTCTCAAGATTATCTTTAAAGTCATGTTTGGCTAAATTTTTACACTCACTTGGGGAAAAATAAGTCTTTGGCGGGTTAGTAAAATGAGTTTAGAAACTCTTCTTAAGGTGTGTAAAAATGACTTTTTAAGAACTCTTTAGATTGAAAGTTTATTGTTGCCCCATGCAAATCAATACATTCGAGTGTTTTATGTCTATGTAAACAAACTTGGTTTTCATACATGTGCGGTTTGAAGGTAATGGTTGGGATAAAAGGTTAGTAGTATTTTGCCACTGCGTAGACGCGACAGTGATGTGTTAGCGGACTTGGCTTTGGTTACCAGCGCCTATGTATGCGCGAGAGCGGTGCATGGAGGAAACAGACCTTAGTCCCTTATAAAAAAACTTTTCATGATAAAATAATTTAATGTGTGGGTTAGTCCCCTACTGGTTCATGACAATGAATTTGAATGTAACGATACTTTGACCATAAGACCCTACAACTAAATGGCATTACACACACTATATTTGTTACTAATAGAACGTTTCTGCCATTACTCACCTTTGTGATGAATAATGGAAGAGACGTGAGATGAGATTTGAGGCTGAAAGTAGGCCCCCCTCGCCTGCTAGGAACAATCTTAAAAAAAGAGATTATAAATAGACATGTTACTAACACTGCCATCAATGAGTCCTCCTAGTGATACTATCTTCGACTGAAATTACTAAAACCCACCTTTATCTTTATCTTTATTTTCATTTATTCTTATTATTACTTTTATAAATATTTACCTTTAAAAGTTGGTCTAGTTCGATGTCAACAAATGTGAAGTATCAGAACCCTCATTTCCATACATTGTGTCCTTGGATGACCTTGGTTTCTTAC
This sequence comes from Deinandra increscens subsp. villosa, assembly GCA_039602395.1. Classification (NCBI taxonomy): domain Eukaryota; kingdom Viridiplantae; phylum Streptophyta; class Magnoliopsida; order Asterales; family Asteraceae; genus Deinandra; species Deinandra increscens. The sequence continues at coordinate 298 of JBCNJP010014461.1, read as the reverse complement.
CATTATTATACTACGTTGCGATGGGGCACTTGCCCGTGTATGTGGTCTACAGTAATAATATGTTATTGTGTCTTATAAACTTAAAGCTTAAATGCAATAGTGGTGTTGAAACTAACTCATAATTGTCATATTTTTATACACACCCACATGCACAACAAGCTTTTGGCGTCGTTGCCGGGGACACAAAACAAGAATTTTGAGAAAAATCCGAGTTGGCAGCCTAACCACTATTATATTTGTAAACTTCTATATATATATATATATATATATATATATATATATATATATATATATATAT
>JBCNJP010014460.1:0-10926 GCA_039602395.1 Deinandra increscens subsp. villosa | reverse complement strand
CATCTCTTTTGCTACATCTCCTACATCGTTCCCCTTCCACAATCCAACATCGTTATCCGGGCCATTTGAGTGATTGGTACCACCCAATCTTGCAACTAAAGTTAGTTCTATTATTAATAACAATAATAAATCATAATTTATCAAGCACATTATAAATTAATCAAGGAATGAGCAAAAGAAAGAAAGGAGGGTGGTGAGATCAACTACCTTGTTCAAGTTTAGGGTTGCAACAAACAGGGCATGCAAACCTCATCATGGGCCCTTACTGCTTATTGTTATAAAATTATATAATAACTTAAAATCTGCTCTCAGTAAAGCATTTGTATGAACCATTAGAGACTCCTCGTCTCCATGGTTTCCATTATAACTTAAAATCTGCTCCCAGGAGATACAGAGCGCAATCTTTCCCTGCATAAGAAAAAATTACCAAATCTGAGACGAAAATTTCAATCGAACTTCAGTGGTGAAGATGATAACTTACCGTTTTCCACATACGGATGACACCAATTCCACATTTTTTTCCGGCGATGATGGACGAAAAACAGAGAGAGAGAGAGACTGGGAGAAAAGGGGCATGGTGGAGATGATGATGAAAACTGATACAGAGATAATTAAGTATATATCGATACTCGAGGGGCGTGGTAGATGGAGATTTGAAAGATAAAGTAAATGAAAAAGTAAATGAAATAATCATGATTACAAGCGCCGTCGACTATTTGTCTTCTTTTAGCCACATAAAATCAATATACCGTGACCATTTGTCATAATTTGTCACGCAACCAATGTTTAATATGAGTGGCCATATCAAAAGATAATAAAAAATGATAAACATATAAACACAAATCTTCTCTTTTTCGCCACGCGTTTAATATTACCGTGACCATAAAATAGATTTTTGTCACTCACAACCTACCATTTAGTCACGGTTAATATATGTGGCCATAGGTAATAGATTTTTGTCACTCACAACCTACCGTGACCATTAGTCATCTAATATTTAGTCACACAACCTAATAACAGTGGCCATATGTACTAGCTTTTAGCCACATAACTAAGTAAAAAGCGTGGCCATTGCTCACATTTAGCCACACATAATATATACTTAATAGTTTTGTTTTCTTTTAATTTACTAAGTAATAAAATCTACTCTTTCGTCACACAACATTATTTAAGCGTGGCCATACATTCCTTTTTGGTCACACGAATAAAAAATCATAAAAATTCCGTCGCCGTTTGGTGCATTTCGCCACTCTTTTTTAAGTGTGACAAATAAGTGCCACATGTTTTTGTAAAACAGTGGCTAAAGCCACTGCAACTGATTGTTGTTGTCACATAAACAAAAAAATACGTGGCTAAAAGGGTCCAAAGGCTATATATTTGGCCACGGGTACAAAATATATGTGGCTAAAACGAGAATTTCTTACCTTTGGCCACATTTTTTACAAAACAGTGGCTATGCGATATCAAAAAAACCGTGGCCAAAGCCACTTTTTTGACGTAGTGTAAGAAAACTGGAAAACAAGCTTTTAGTGGCAAATTGGGTTTTGATAAACCAAATATCAAGTGTTACAAGTGTTCAAAGCTTAGACATTTTGCTAGAGAATGTCAACAAGCACATGTTAGCAAACCCGGTTTCACTCAACCATCATCAAGTAATGCAAACAAAACAGCTTTAACGAGTCAAAATGATGGTTTTTATGATTGGGGTAAACATTTTGATTCATCTGCTTTGATTGTCACTCATGATCAACAAGCAGATTATTGTTCAGATACAAGTTCAGCACCAAGTTCCTATGAATCTGCTGAAAACATGGAAAGTTTGTTGAAAGAAAATGCTTCGTTATTGAATAACATTCAAAAGCTTTCTGAGGAATTCAAGTTGGTTAGTTCTGATTTGGAGGTTTCTAAGGAACATCAGAAGGAATTAGTTTTAAAAAATGAATGTTTGATTACTGAGATCAAGTTGCTGAATGAAGTTTTAGAAATATCAAAACAAGAAAGAAAGAATGTTGAAGTTACAAATGCAAAGATTTGTGAAGAAATGGAAGGATGAAGCAGAAGACGCTGCAAATGATTTTCAGAATCTTTTTGAAAAGTCCAAAATCAAGCTTGATTTGCTTACAAAGAATGCTGAAGAATCTGCTGCTAAGATTGAAAGTTATCAAGCTGTTATGGAAAATTATTTGTATGAGAAGCGTGAATTGGTAAGTGTGAATAAAGTTCAAACAGCAAATTTGGATATTCAAAAGCGGAATGAAGATAAATTGAAGAAATAATTATTTGAAGGGCTAGAAAATCTTCGAATGCAAAAATTTGAAACATATAAGGTTGCAAAAAGATTGATAGCTACTGAGAAGGAGTTATCTGAAGCTCAACAGCAAATTTCAGATTTAAAGATTCAAGTAATTGATGCCAATCGATTGCTGAATAATGTCTCCATTTCTCAATTGTTTACAAGATTTCTAGCTAAAGATGGAAATTTTGAAAAGATGTTTGATAAGACAGCTTCACGCCCTGCTCATATCAAAGAAGCTTTCAAAGAAGTGAAGGAAATGGTTGAAGATTATGATTATTCCAAGGTTTCATCATCTACTACTGAAGAAGAAATGATTGTGAAGAAGAAGAAAACCAAGAAGACTAAGAAGAAAAAGGGAAAGCAATCAGAGATTCCTTCGGCTCCACAATTTGTATCTGGTTTATCTTCCGCTGATAATGAGAAATCAGCTACTTCAAGTGAAAAGATTTGTTCTCAACCTGAATTTGATGAGACGATCTTCTTTGAGCAGAAAAATATTAAAGATATCAAAGCTGAGTTTTCAAAGTTAGCAAAGGACGGACATCAAAATTCAAATTCTGAGGAAAAAGTTTTTGGAAAAAATGTTGGTTTGGGTTTTAGAGTATAGCATGATAAAGCTGAGGAGGTTCCAACATGGACACCACAAGAGTTGAAAAAGCTTAAAATGAAGCAAGTGAAGAAGGAAGTTTTTAAGGCTAAGAAGGTTCAACCTGAACGGTTTTACAAACTCAAGGGTTCGGAACAGATATTCTCTTACAAAGAGTTTCCTCTTCATTGCGTGGATGCTAGGAAAATTTCTGAAGTTTTTGAGAAGAAGGATGCTTCAAGAACCTTGAAGAATCAAACCGCCAAATGTTCTTCTGATGGTTCTCATTCTCGAAGCCCAACATCTAAATGGGTTCATGATCATCGCTAACGGGTATATGATTCTTTTTCTGATCATGTTCGAGATATCCATGTTTGAAATTCTGTGCAGTCACTTAAAAGGTGTGCCAAATCTGAACGTATATGTTATGTTTGCCGCCAAAAAAGGCATATGGCAAAAGATTGTCCACTTCCTGCTAAATCAAACCAAAGGTTTCAACAGAAACCAGTTTTTGGTAAACCTGCCAAACCAAAGTTTTTTGATGAACATGGCAGAGTTTTTGATGAATGTGAACCTACATTCTTTCTAAAACAAAAACGTATTGTTCCTATGTTTCAAAAGGTTCAAAATGTAGGTTCTTCATCACAGTCACCTATGATTGATTCATCAAAAACTGAGTTACCAAAACACTCACAATATTAGAAACCAAAAGTGGTTTCAAAGAAAAATCAGGACACTGGTCGACCAGAAGTAGTCGCTTCGGGTCAAGTTAAAAACTAATGAGTTTGACCAGTGTGAAGGTACTTCGAGAAGACCTATCGACGATTGCAAAGTTGTTGATGGAGGATTATTCTGCTTAACTTAATTCAGATGTGATATAAACTAAATAATATTGCTTGACCATGTGGATAACATCTTGATGCGTATTTCATTAAAAATAGAAAAATAAGTGTGAAAATTAAAATGAAGTCACTGTGTATACATGTGTTCATTTTGCAAAGATTTAAACTTGTTTGGTTTTCTTTATTTTGTCAAACGATCGGACTCTCTCTGTGTGCTCACAAGGCCGACCTGATTGTTGTTCGTTTGACATTCTGCGTTATTTTCTTTGGTGTTTCGTATAACTCATCGGACTTTCTCTGCGTGTACGGGAGTACCGACCTGATTGTTATTGGGTTATACAATTTCAACTTGTTTTTATTTTCTTATTTTTTTAAATCCGAAGCCTTATCTGCGTATCGAAAGATCGACCTTAAGGTAGATGATTTAACGTTCTTATTTCTTTTTGCATGGAACACAGTTGACGATATCATGTAAATAATATACTTTGTGAAAATTCACAAGTGTAATCACACAAAAGAAAAATCAAAGAAAAAGGAAAAAGAAAAAGAAAATGTCTGAATATGTCTGATAGTGTGGGATACACTGGTCAAAGCAAAACTAATCAATACCTTAACATATCCAGATGTTATGAGTATGATTCTGCCTGAGCCTAAGATGGACAAATTATACCGGCAATCAGCATGACTTATGTGCTTCGATTAATTGAAATTGAAGTGTAGTTCAGTGCGTCATATCCAATATGATCCCATATAGTGATCTTTCTCATATCAAAAATAGTGTCTGATTATGTATTGCATTTACATTTCATTTCAAGAAAAGTACAAAAAGATTTTTGGTGTGTTTTAGCATAAGTTTTGAAAAATTAAAAAGATTTTAGGTTTGTTTTGATATAAACCTTCTGAAAGTCAAAAAGATTTTATTTCGGCTTTATTTTCGATCTGATCAACACATGATACAATTTCAATTTTCAAAATCATATCTTGGAGTCTCGAAGAGACATTTTGCACCAAGATTATTAAATTTTGAGCAAGTTGCTAAAGGGAAAGAAATCACAACTTCAAGTCGTCTGAAGCTGTTGATAAAGACCAGAGAATCACTAGACATTGTCAAGTATTCAAGTTCAAGCTACGATCAAGTTGAGGAAGAGTTTATTCAAAGATTCATTTCATTGAATCAACGGATTCTACACTTGAGGGGGGAGTTTGATTGAAGATACTTTTGTAATGATCTTGAAGAGATACTGCACACGATGTTGATACATGGTCCTGATCGTCATGTGAAGTATCGAATACAAGACGAATCACACAAGATTGCTGAGGTCCGAACTCAGGCCGAACCTGGAGTTCGGACATGGCCGAACGTTGTGCCGAACCTGAGGTTCAGACCAGCATAGTTCAGTTTGTATAAATAGGATGTCTTGTATAGAATTCAAGAGCTTCGGAGTCATATATTCTTTGTGTACTTTGTGGTCGTCTCTGTGGTTAATACAAGTCATTTGCATTTACTCTTTGTGTTTTACTCGTTTACATTAATTTCATTACGACTACGTAGAAGATCCACACGCTCAGGTAATTTCAAGTGGTATCAGAGCATTTGGTTTGCTCTACTAGTTGGAAATCAGTGTTTCTCGGAGTTTTGAGTTCAAATTCACGTTTTTGCGAAAATGTCAATCATTTTTTAGTTCGTTTGATTGTTTCAAGTGTGCTTTTCATCAAAAATTCATTCCTGAGTTGTTTCTATCAAGTTTGCTTGAACTCCTGTCGAAAATTCCAGTCAAAAAACGTGGAAAATCGAGAAAATGACGTCGAGTGAAATCTGTCTCGTCTGAGGTTCGGACAAGTTCAGTATAACCGCTCCGAACTCGAGTTTCGGACGGAGCTCGGTCATATTCTAGGTTTCGGTGAGAGATCGGACTTGGTTCGGAGAGGGTTCGATAGTCATTCGGAGCAAGTTCGGACCTATTTCTGTTTTGTTCTTCCGAAGGTCAGGTTCGGTGTAGCTTAAGTTCGGACAAAGTTCGGAGATAGTTCGGAAGAGGTTCGGACGAGGTTCGGAGTGAACAGTAACCAGTTTTTTGAAAATGTCCGATTTTCAAGCATTCGCGACTATTCAAAATTCGGTTCAAGCTATGATGCAAACAATGATGAACTATGATAATGAAATCAGAACAAGTCAGAAAGTTCCCGTATTGCTAAAATTGGAAGATTATCATAGTTGGGTTAAACGATTTGAAGCATTTGTCGATACAAATGACATTGATATGTGATTATCTTTCACTGAGCAATATGTTTACCCTAAAGATGAAACTGGTGAACCTATTCTTAAAAGAAAAATGTCATCTGAACAAAAGAAAGCTTATCAAGCTGAGAAAAAGGCATATGGAACTTTAACGATGGCATTTCCTAAAGAGTTACTTCATCAATTTGCTGGTAATTACACATCAAAAAGTTTATGGGATGCTTTGGAAATACGATGTGAAGGCAATGATTAATACAAGTAAAGTCGACAGAAGGTGTTGAAGAAAGAGTTTGATAGTTTTAAGCATTATCAAAATGAAACGATTCCCAATCTGACTGCAAGATTCGCTCATCTGATGAGTGAAATGCGTTTGGTGAATCTTACTAAAGAAGAAGCTGATATGAAAGAAAAAATATTGGAAGCGTTGCCTGAAAAAGGGAGAATTATGTGATGATAATTACTCACGACAAGGATTTTTCAGGATTGTCTTTCAATGATTTAGTTCAAAGAATTCAGGCTAGAGATATGGAGTTCATGGTGAACAAATCACTTCCTACACAAATTCAGAATCCTGCAGTGTATCATGGTGAAAATGATTCTACAATGAATGTTGGAAAGTCTAATATTCTTAGTTCTGCTCCTCCTACAGCATTCCTGGCAGGTAAATCTGAAATTCCAAGTTATTCTTCTGCTGGTTGTACTGTGTCAATTCCTAGTTCTTCGACTCAAAGTGCATTGTCTGTTCAAACTGTCGATGATTACAATGCGTTGATGTCTGCATTAGTTTCTCCATACTTTGGTGTTATCACTGGTGCTGTGAGTAATGCTGAGTTAGCAAATGAAGATTATGATCAGATTGATTATGATCATTTGGAGGAAATGGATCTCAATTGGCAGTATGCTATGTTGGTTCGCAGAACAAAGAAATTTTTCAATAGAACTGGTAAGAAGAGACTGAATCAGGAAGGGAAGATTGGTTTGGATAAGTCTAAGGTGAAATGTTATAAGTGTTCAGTTTATGGTCACTTTGCTCGAGAATGTCCAAGTTCTGCGGAAAGTAAATTGAAGACTGGTCAGCATGCACATCTAGTTTTTCATCCATCAAATGAAGCTGAAAAGGTTGAGCAGAAATCTGCTACTCTTGCTCATGATTGGACTAATACATTTGTGCATTCAAATGAATTTGCTTGGAATGCAGATTCAGTAGTTAAAAAGAATCATACTCCAATCTCAATTGCTTTAACTGTTCAACACGCTGATGATGACAGCTTTCTAACTGAATCTGATTCTTCTTCAAGTTCATCTTTGATTCAAGAAGAATTACCTAAAGTTTCTACTAGTTCAAAGGTTGACGAGTTAGAATGTCTTAAATGTAAGAAACTGCTTCAGACGATTGTCAGTTTTGAACAACGTTGTCAATTATCAACTGAAGAGATTGTGGTGCTCAAGAAAGAAGTAGAAGATTTTCAAAAGAAATATTATGAGTTGGTTCATGTTCATGAAGATGTTTGAAGGAAAAGGCTCAATTGGCTGACGAGTGTGCGAAGGCCAAAGCTGAAGCTTTAGACGCAGCTCAAGACTTTGAAAACTTGTTTGAGAAGAGTTATCCAGTTCAGCAAAAGTATGAGGAAGCTACTGCTCTTATTGCTACAACTGTTGCCACTGTTGAAAAGCTTCAAAATAAGATCTCTATGCTTCAAGATGAGAATGTTTTGTACAGAGACAAGAATGAAGTATTATCTAAGGATGTTGAGATATATAAGTAGAAGCGAGAAAGTGTTCTTCAAGAATTGTTTGCAGAATGTGAGATCAAGAAGTTACAAACTTATGAGTATGATGATCTCAATGAAAAATTCATCAAGTCCCAACAAGAGGTGTTTGAGGGACAACAGATGATTAATGATTTAAAATTGGAGATTTTGGAGTTATAAAAGGCAAGTAAAGAATTGCAATTTGTCTCCGACATTGCTAAATTTCTTATACAAACAGGATCAGAGTTCAGAAAGTTCTCAAAAAGAGGATATTCACTTGGTTCCTCAACCAGTGGATTTAATTGAAGTTACTTCTGCCCCGCTTGATCCTAAGGCTGAAGGGCACGATTATTCAAAATTTGCTACTCCACCCAAGAAGAACAAGTCCAAATCTAAGAAGACAGCAAAGCCTTTGGGTGAAGCTCCAAAATTTGTTTCAAAGTCTGTGTTTCTGGAAAATGAAACGGTGTTTGATAAGTTGCTTCAAGTTCTTCATCCGCAACTGAAGAAGAAAAAGGGTTAATTGAGAAGAACAAGTTGAAAGATATCAAAGCTAAATTTACTAGTGACGCTAAGTCAAGAGTTGTTTCGGGTTCTTCTTCCAATTCTTGAAAGAATCAGGGATCTAAACACAAAGGTTTGGGTTACAATGTGAAGGAAGAACCTGTTCAAACTATGAAACCAATGAAGGCTGTGAAGGTTCCTAAAGCAAAGGTTACAAAGAAATCACTATCTCAGAAAGCCTTTTCTTATTCTTCTGGAATATCGTCATCTTCAAGGAGTATATCTCCTAGGTATGGTTCTTCCGATGGTTTCTTTGATAATTTTGATTTTGAGTATTCTTCTGGTTTTTCAAAAACAAACCAATTTTCAAACAATTTTAGAGAAAGAATTTGTTATGTATGTCGTCTACCGGGACATCTTGTTGCTGATTGTCCAACGACTGCATATATTCACAAAATTGCAAAATATGTGGATAACAAAGGTCAACTTTTTAATGAACCATGGTCTCCAAAGATTAAATCAACTCGTAAATCGTCTTGGTCTACATCAAGTACGTCGGTTGAATCTGATTCAGGTTCTGATCAAAAATTAAAACTTTTACAAATTTGGAAACCGAGAAATGTTTTCAAGGCCAACGATGACTTTGTGGAACACATCGGGCAACCCGAAGCTGTTGAATCGGGTCGATCCCAAAGCGACTAATGTTTTATTTGGTGTCAAGCAGGTGTTTCAGGAAGACCTTTCGGTGATTGGAAAATTGCTGATTGTGAAATATCTGTTTTATTTAAGTTGAATTTCAAAATCAATTTTGTTTTCTAAAGGTTATTTTTCTAGTATTCGTGTTGGTTGATCAATTTTTCCTTGGTTTCTCATTTTGTCTCATTCTGAGGGGGAGTTTGTTTTTGCAATTTGAAAAAAGCCAAAAACAATAAAAAATGAGAAATTGTATCTGACATGATTAGGAAATGATGGTACATTGGCTGACATTGTTTGACTCATGGATAAAGTAAGTGAAAAAGTCATAAGACCATTTGATCGATGTGCAAGGTAGGCTCGGCAAATCAGAAAGTATACAAATGTGATATACACTAAATCTGATGCTTGACCTAGTGGATAACATCTTGATGCATATCTCATGATATATCAAGAAAAGACATGTGAAAAATAAAATGAGAAGTCACTGTGTATACATGTGTTCATTTTGTAAAGATTTAAACTTGTTTGATTTTCTTTATTTTGTCAAACGATCGGACTTTCTCTGCGTATCGAAAGATCGACCTGATCGTTGTTCGTTTGACGTTCTGCTTTATTTTCTTTGGTGTTTCGTATAACTCATCGGATTTTCTTTGCGTGTACGGGAGTACCGACCTGATTGTTGTTGAGTTATACAATTTCAACTTGTTTTATTTTCTTATTTTGTTAAATCCGAGGCCTTATCTGCGTATCGAAAGATCGACCTTAAGGTAGACGATTTAACGTTCTTATTTCTTTTTGCATGGAACACAGTTGACTATATCATGGTTACAATCATTATGTGATTAAAATCACAAATGAAATCACAAAATGTGATAAGCAAAAGCATATCTGAGTATGTTTGATAGTGTGGGGTACACGGGTCAATGCGAACTTAATCAATACCTTAACATATCCAGATGTTATGAGTATGATTCTGCCAGAGTTTAAAGTTGGAGAAATTATATCTGCAATCGACATGGCTTATGTGCTTCAATAATTGAAATTGAAATGTAGTTCAGCATGTTATGACCAATATGTGGTTAGGTCCTATCATCTCAGCATAATTCTACTAAGAATGAGGACATGAGAACTGAGATTCGTGAACTCAAAAAGGAACTGAAAGAATGTAAAGATGGAAATGCACAATTATCTCAATTCTTGAAAAGTAAGTTTTCAGATTTTAACATCACAATATCACATGTGAGTTCTAGTGTTGGTTCAGATGAAGTTCAAAGTAATGGCGACAAGTCTACTTAGTCCGTTAGTTTGGTCGTCTTAATTTTCGTCATCTAGTACTATTTTCGACTTTTGAAATGTTAGTTGTTTGTTAGTTTACGGTTATTTAGTACTATTGTAAAAACTTTTGAATTCATCGTGGTATCATTTAGCTTCCTTAGTAATTATTAGTAACTGATTTTTCAGTTCGTGGAAAATATTTCTTAAAAATTATGAATACATGTTTAGGATTGATTTTAATTGTATCATAGACTATTTTTCAGTTTCTAAAGATACACAAATTTGAATTGAGACATTGTATTAGATACTAAAAACTAGTCACTAAAAAACATAACAAGGACTTGTTTTGGAGACATATTTTCAGACTTTAAATAAATATAGTGGAGATTGAAATTAAGTATTAACATGCACTTGCACTGATGATAAGTCTTTGATAATATATATCATGGACTAAAATAACATAACCTATGAGACTAATTTTGCTACCCAAAATCACGCATACTAAATACTGAAAATGCATGGTACTAGCAAATAATTGTTAGTCCCTAAAGTAAAACAATAGGAACAAAATCAGCAGAACATCTTAGACTGATTAACAGTCACTAAGGAAATGATTTGGGGGATCTAATGACGTGTCATCGGGGTTCGGACTAAAGACTGAATTTTACGTATCGGGGAATGACCACTAGTCTTTGTTGGTGCCATACAACATGGACTGATTTTCATTTACTAACCAT
>JBCNJP010014459.1:0-10926 GCA_039602395.1 Deinandra increscens subsp. villosa | reverse complement strand
CATAACTTAACTTACACTTTAACCCAGGATTCCAGCTTTTGTCCCTGGAATTTAGTTGTTGTCCCAGGATTTTTACAAACAGTTTTCGTATCTTAATCCTAGGCACCAAACCTCACAACCTTATTTGGTTCAAGTTTTACTAATTTTGCTTAAGTAATTTTTAGCCAAAACAATTGTTATACAGTATTTCCATTTGGACTAAAATATGCAAGTGCAACCTATCATAAGGCTGGTAAATATGATGTTCAAGGAAAAGCTGGGAGACACCATGGAAGTTCATATCGATGATATGGTGGTCAAGTCAATGAAAATGGGTAACCATCTCAAGGATGTAAAAGAATCATTTGACATCCTGGACAAGTACAATAGGAAGTTGAACCCAGCAAAATGCCACTTCGGGGTAGGAGCTGGGAAATTCCTGGGATACATGGTCATGAAGAGAAGGATTGAAGCGAGTCCTAAGCAAATTCGAGCCATTGCAAATTTGAAGTCACCAGCAACCACCAATGATGTTCAAAGACTAACAGGTAGAGTAGCGACCTTGAATAGATTTATTTCGAAACCTCAAAAAGATGCCGAGAATTCTACGATATCCTGAAAAAAATAAAAGGCTTGAATGGACGGCTGGGCATGAAAAAGCTTTTCAAGACTTGAAAGAATATCTATCCTCGGCACCATTGCTGATGAAACTAGAACGAGGAGAGCCACTATCCCTTTATCTCTTGGTTTCAAGGAATACACTAAGTGAAGTGCTAACTAAGGATGCAGAAGGCCAGCAGCACCCGGTCTATTATGTAAGTAAAAGCCTACTAGATGCAGAATCCACGTACTCTCACTTAGAAAAACTTATTTGGCTCTAAGTATGGCTTCAACTAAGTTAGGGCATTATTTTGAAACACATACTATACATGTGAGAACTAATTATCCTATTAGGTCTGTTTTGAGAAAAACCAGAAATGTCAGGAAGGATGGGGAAATGGTCTATCAAACTAATTACTTATGACTTGGTTTATGAGGTAAGAATAGCAATAAAGTCACAAGCCTTGGTAGACTTTGTGGCTGATTTCAGTGATGATATACGATCAGAGGCTCACAAATAATTCCAACATTTACAAGAAGAAGAAATCTCAGGATGCTGGACACTATTCACCGATGGAGTATCCAATGTTAGGGGGACATGCTTGGGAATCATACTGAAATCACCACAGGGGGAGATGATACCCCAGGTGGTTAGGTGTGGATTCCATCCAACCAAAAATGAAGCGAAATATGAAGCCTATAGTTGGGATGAAACTAGCTTCACATCTTGGAATTCAACACATCCAGGTATACGCCGACTCTTTACTTTTAGCTAACCATTTCAATGGCTCCTATGTAGTAAAGGGGGAAAAATAGCCAAATACTTAGAGATAGTAAAGAATATGGCCCATGATGTTGAAAATTTCAATATAGAAAATGCTAAGGAAGATGCATTGGCGAACTTGGGCTCAGCATTCAAGGCACTTGAAGATATGCATATTCCTATAATCCACATATTGAGCCCGGCTATCAACCAGCACAAAAACTTAGAAGAACATAAAGATACTAACCCCGGGAGTAAAATCCTGGTATCTAGCACCCAGGATGGCCCATATTCTATTTCTCTGCAAGGAAGTGCGTCCTGGACCAAACCCATAATTCAATATCTACAAAGTGGTTCCATTCCAGATGAAGAAAAAGATGCTAGAGCATTTAGAACCAAGGTGGCCATGTATGTTCTCATAAAAGGAAAATTGTATAGGAAATATATTACAGGTACATACTTAAGGTGCTTGGAAGAAGAGGAAGCCCAGAAAGTGCTAAAAGATATTCACGAAGGTGACTATGGAAATCATACTGGGTGCATGTCTCTAGTGTCTAAAATTCTTAGAACAGGGTTTCATTGGACAACTATGAGAAAGGATTCCGAAAAGACCTGATACGAATCTTACTATTGGTTTGCTTGACCGTATGAATGAGAACGAGATATAAATATAACAGTTTGTTTTATTGAAATCACTTAGACTCAATTACAAACTCTCAAATAAGCTCCAACTAAAACACATTCAGAAACACACAATTAAGATCTGGTTCTCTCAAAGCTCACTCCAAGTTCTATTCAAAATAGAAAGCAAACATGTATTTATACTAAGAAATCTTGCTGGAATCAAACTGATCCGAAGTCACACTTCGGGTGGGTCATGAACTGGTCCGAAGTCACAATTCGTGTCTCACTTCATGACACTGATTTCTTGCAATTCTCGTCTTGTTCAGATACTTCACATGATGAACCGTAAATGCTCTAACAAACTCCCCCTCGATATGTGCAGTATCTGGTTCATCACATATGTTGAGGGTATATTTTCAGGATGCTTGCAGGAAGCTCACATAGTTCCAGAATCCTATTACCGTCTGGGAATCCCACTCGTTCAGGTATCCTGATTTGTTCTATCCAAGTAACCCTTATAATTTCCACGTGTTTATTTGACAAGGTACCGTTAAAGTCATCAACTACCTCCGAGATTCAAGTTCCAGCTGAATGAGATCGTGGACCAAGTGGACGAAGATGGCTCTAACGGTTAAATTAGTTGGACGATAGGATCCCGGGAATCCAGGATAGTTTGTTATTATTGTAATCCTTATATAATCGAGGATTCGATCGACTTAGGCACACACAACTTGTTTACACTTTAGCTCTGATAGCATATAATCTCTGTAACACTTAGCTCGATCTATCAAACCTCCAAAACACTTGTAGTTCTTATTTTGTATCAATAAAATTGCTAGGCAGTAGGTTCTTCAGGCCGGCTCCCGAGGTTTTTTTGCTAGGATGCCTAGAGGCAACTCGAAGGATCCTGGATTTTTCCCTCGTTACATCCTTGTGTTCAACTTTACATTTCGAGCATATTGACAAGCACACTACCTCACATTCTAATATTGGAATACGAAATTCCTTTGTGAATTTTTGACAAAAACAGTTTGGCGCCCACCATGGGGCAAGTGGTGCTTCATTTTACCAAAATCCCATACTTCGTTCACTTCATTCAATCTTCGATCCGAAGAATGTCGAATTAACAAAAATCTATTTCGGCCTCCGTATCATCCTCTATTCCTCCTCTTCCTTCCGCTCCAGGATACCAGAAGAAGGCCAATGATCACCAGAAGAAAGTGGATGAGCAGCCGAAGAGAATGGATTATCCCTTGTTCACGGGATCCCAGGTTCAATCTGCTGATCCTGTTATTACTAACAATGATATGTTTTCCTTGATTAAAAGGTGAAAAATCAGATGGATCAGCAAGAAAAGACCAATCAAACGGTAATGAAGGAAATTGAGGAGTCTAAGAAACCTGCGGAGGAGCGAAGTCCTCTATTTCCCAGGAACATTGACTTCAATGCCTCAGGATCCTCGGATCCGACTCGCTACAATTACAAATCAGTACCAAGCTTCACTACGGCGCCTACAATGACTTCCCAGGCCACTGGATATGCAGGGAGTAATGTTGGATTCTCAGGAGCCGTCCCGCAAGAATCCTTGCAGCCGCGCTCCAGGAATCCTTGGATTCCACTATCATTGGGATCTTTAGCCACACCGTCTCAAGGATATCAACATTCTAACCCTTCTGTTTCTGTAGGAATCTTCAAGACCGGCTCCTCATATGTGCATGATGGTGACTTCATCCCCATGCAAGCAGCAGCCACTACGGAGCTGAGCATCCCAATGAGCTATGGATATAATCCCAGGATCTCAGTCCAGAATCCTGGCCCAGGTAATGCGTCAAATTCAATTCGTGTCGTTTCCAAGTATCGCTAGGGAGCTCCAGAAGTTGAAAAGAGATGATATCAAATGTTCCAGGGATCCTGAAACCTATTCTTGAGGTTCCTTTGGAAAGCCACAAGATCTCTAGATTTACTTGGCCGATTTCTCAAGTGGAGATCCCAAAGCGTTTTCAAATTCCAAGCATGAAGCTTTACAATGGAACTACGGATCCTGAAGAACGCATGGCACATTACAGGGAGCGTATGGACATCAACCCCATTCTGATAGAAATTAAAGAACCCTATCTATGCAAATGGCTATTGAGCATCCCTCCTAGCACTATTACATCATTTTCTCATTTAGTTAACCTGTTTAACAATCAGTTTTCTTGTCGCAGAACCTTTGAGAAGCTCACATGTGACCTGTACCGAATAGTTCAGAAACTAGATGAGCCGCTCAGAGAATATATTGCTAGATTCGGACGAGAATCCCTTGAGATCCCTAATCTGGATATGGCGGCAGCCGTCGAAGCCTTTAAAATGGGGCTCTCTAAAGATTCACGTTTTTACGATGATCTTGTAATGACTCCTTGCAGGAATCTCGACGAAGTACGCGGCAGAGCCTTGAGGTTTATCCGTTTGGAATACGACAAAAAGATCCACCAAAGACTGGATGTTCCTAAATATGATCCTAATAGTAAAAAGGCGGAATCCCCCGGGAAGCCGTAAAGATCTCGTCCATACTCTAAACCTGATAATCACAAAGTCAATGCTATGGAGCAGGATGATGATGATGAGGAGTACCCTAAGGTATCTAAGTATTGCTTTTCCGTTGATATTGGTGGTCTAATGTGTGCATTGTAGGATCTTGGTGAAAAGGCAAGATGACCTAGAAAAAATGATAAGCAGGGATCCTGGAAAGACAAAACCAAGTGGTGCGCCTTTCACGAAGACTTTGGCCACCTGACAGATGAATGCATAGCACTTCAGAAGGAAATTAGTTATCTACTCAGTAAAGGGCATCTTAAAGAGTTGATAGGCAGAAAGAAGGTCAAGATTCAGGAAGTCGATAAGGTGCCTCAAAGAGCAGCTTCTCCACCTCAGGATGCTCAAATAATCAACTTCATCTCAGGAGGCTCAGACATATGCGGCACTTCGTATTCCTCAGCCAACAAGCATGCTAAGGAATCTAAATCTGAACAGGGTGACAGACCTATCCGGACGTCCACCCTAACCCAAAACAAGCTCATATCCTTTGATAAGAGCGACCGTTCTCATGTTCAGGATCCTCATCATGATAGTCTTGTAGTCACTTTATATATTGCTAACCATTTTGTCCGCAGGATTCTGATTGATAATGGAAGCTCAGTAAACATAATGCATCCTTGATGTGCTTAAGAAGATGGGGATCCCAGAAACTGAGATAGTTGCAAGATCCTAAGTCCTAGTTGGCTTCAGCGGTGAAACTAAAAGCACCATTGGGGATATCAGGTTACCGGTATACATAGAAGGGGTAAACTCTATGCAAAAAATTTGTGTTATAGATTCTGTTTCTTGTTGCAATATAATTCTTGGCAGGCCATGGATACATGAGATGAAAGCGGTCCCTTCAACCTATCATCAATGCATCAAGCTTCCTACGCCTTGGGGAGTTGTGAGGATTAAAAGCGACCAACAGGAGGCCAGGAACTGTTACTCAACGTCAATGAAGAATACCACAAAGGTGACGAAGGGATAGCACTTTCAGAAAATGGCAATTGAAGTATAGGAGGACAGGGAGCTTGATGTTAAAGAAATCCTTCTTGACCCCGAGAATCCTGAAATCAAGGTGCTCGTAGGAACATGCATCCACGTGAATGTTGAACAAAAACTAATTCAGCTTTTGAAGGCCAGAACCTCAACTTTCGCCTGGAAGCACAAGGACATGACAGGTATCCCTAAACATGTTATTACTCACAAACTTGGTTTAGATCCTTCTTTCAGGCCTATATAGCAAAAAAGAAGAAAGTTCACCCCGGAGAAGAATATAATCATCCAGGAGGAAGTTGACAAGCTTCTCAAAACCAAAATGATTAGAGAAGTCAAATATCCTAATTGGCTAGCATAAATGGTGGTGGTCCAGAAGAAGAATGGAAAGTGGAGAGTCTGTATTGATTACATGGACTTAAATTAGGCATGTCCTAAGGATCCTTTCCCACTTCCCCATATTGATGCAATGGTGGATGCCACGGCCGGCCATGAGATGCTCACTTTCATGGACGCCTCAGCGGGATTCTAGCAAACTCAGATGGAACCATGTGACCAAGAGCATACCAGAGGCTCGTCAATATGATGTTTAAAGAGCAACTGGGGGACACGATGGAAGTCTACATAGATGATATGGTGGTGAAATCCAAGAAAGAAGAAGATCACATCAAGGATCTCCGAACTGCCTTTGACATCCTTGACCAGTATAACATGAAGCTCAACCCCTCCAAATGCCACTTTGGGGTGCGAGCTGGAAAATTCTTAGGCTACATGGTTACCAAAAGAGGAATCGAAGCAAGTCCAGAGCAGATTAAAGCAATCCTAAATTTGAAGTCCCCATCAAATGTAAAAGAGGTACAAAGGTTGACAAGAAGAATCGCAGCACTCAACAGGTTCATTTCAAGATCCTCAGAAAAAAGTAAGGATTTCTACGAATCCTGAGGAAAAATAAGAGATTTGAATGGATTGAGAAGCACGAAGAAGCCCTGAGATGCCTGAAAGACTACCTGTTATCAGCCCTGTTATTGATGAAACCAAAAGATGGGGAGCCGCTATATTTATATCTATCTGTTTTTGAAAGCTCAGTCAGTGCAGTCCTGGTAAAAGACCATCAAGGTCAGCAGCATCCGGTATATTACATAAGTAAAACTATACTAGACGTAGAGTCCAGGTATTCTCATATCGAAAAATTAATTCTAGCTCTTATAATGGCTTCCACTAAACTTAGACATTATTTTGAAACTCATGTTATAATTGTGAAAGCTAACTATCATATTAAGGCAGTCCTCAGGAAGCCGGAAATGTCAGGTAGGATGGCTAAGTGGGCAGTTAAGTTGAGTGCCTACGACATCAAATATGAGCCAAGGACAGCAATCAAATCCCAAGCCTTGGCTGACTTTGTGGCTGATTTCAGCAGCGACATTGAACCAGAAGTTGAGAAGGAAGTCCAACAACTTGAGAAGCTGGGAGAAAATTGGATCCTTTACACTGATGGATCCTCAAATGTTAGAGGAACAGGACTGGGCATCCTGCTAAAATCGCCACAGGGAGACATAATACCATTATCCATATCTTGTGAATTCCAGGATACCAACAATGAAGCAGAATATGAAGCTTTGATTGCTGGATTGCAATTAGCTAGAGATATGGGCATCCGGTGCATTCAAGTATTCGTTGATTCTCTTCTATTGACTAACTACTTGAATGGCTCTTATGCAGTGAGAGGGGAGAATCTAATCAAGTATCTTGATATTGTTAAAAAATTATCTTTGTTTTTCAAAAGTTTTAACATTTCACAGGTGCCAAGAGAAGACAATTCGGAAGTCAATGCTTTAGCAAACCTGGCTTCATCTCTCAGAATCCCTGAGGATATCAGGATTCCTATCACGCATATTCTGACGCCGACAATAGCTCAACAGGAAGCTCACGCTATCGATGATAATGAAGAAGCAGATGTTGGGAGTCCCAAGGTTACCCAGGAATCCTGGACCCGTCTAATTATTAAATATCTTAAAAACGGGGAGATTCCTAAGGATGAAAATCCTAGGGATTTTCGCGCCAAGGTAATACCTTACTTTATCTTAGATAACGTATTATATAGAAAATCTCTTGCAGGTGTTTACTTAAGGTGCTTAGAGAAAGCAGAAGCTCTTGAAGTGCTTGAAGATATTCACGAAGGAGATTGTGGGAATTACACTGGGGGCAGATCACTCTTCTCCAAGATTCGCAGATTTGGCTACTATTGGCCTATAATAAAAAAGGACGCCATGAGCTTCTCACAAAAATGCGATGCCTGCCAAAGTTACGGCAATATTCTGCATCAACCAGCCGAGCATCTGCACCCTATAGTATCCCCATGGCCGTTCATGAAGTGGGGCATGGATATTGTAGGCAAGCTGCCCAAGGCTCCTGGAAGAAAAGTATTTATGCTTGCAATGACAGACTATTTCTCCAAATGGATTGAAGCAGAAGCCTATGTGCAAGTGAGAGAGAAAGAAGTGATATCCTTCATCAAGAGAAACATCATTACCAGATTTGGGATTCCGGCAGAGATCATATGTGATAATGGCTCCCAGTTTATCGGCAAAAGAACAATAAATTTTTGTGCTAGTTGGGGCATAAAAATGATTACTTCAACACCTGTCCATCCCCAAGCTAATGGGCAGGCGGAATCCAACAATAAGATCATCATCAATAACCTCAAGAAGAATTTGGGCTCCAAGAAAGGTAAATGGGCCGAAGAGCTGCCTTTTGTTCTTTGGGCAGATAGGAAAACACCCAAGAATGCTACCGGTCAAACTCCATTCTCATTTGTGTTTGGAGCTGAGGCCGTGATCCCCACGGAAATGGTGTTACCTACAGCTAGGATCAAGTGTCAGGATCCTGAAACCAACAGCCAGACCTTGCTTCAGGATCTTGAAACAGTCGAGGAGCTGAGGGATATGGCGAGGATCCGGATGGCATCCCATCAACAGATGATGGCGAAATCTTATAACAGAAATACCAGGTTGAGAAGATTTCAAGTAGGGGACTTAGTGTTAAGAAAAGCGTTTCAGAACACTACCAATCCAGCCGACGGGAAGTTGGCACCCAAGTGGGAAGACCCGTATTTGATAGACTCTGAAGAAGGAAAAGGGGCATATCGTTTGGTAAACATGGAAGGAGAACCCCTACCAAGAGCCTGGAATGCCATACATCTCAAAGCTTATTTCATGTAGGGATCCCACTGGAATCCTAATGGAATCCCAAGGATCCTCACTACTCAAATATTACAAGGTACGTATACTAGTCCAATTTCGATACTAATCCTATTATTTTTATCACATGATACTAACTTAAGCATCGGAGTGGTGTTAGCTAAGCTAACACCCACCCCTTACCAAGTGTTGAGTGTTTTACAAATTTCGAGAATCCAAGATATCTTGGGTATATCCCCAATTTGAGGTTGGCCACCTCTCCTATGATTAAGGTATACTGAATGCCTTCTAAGGTTTGAGAGGCTGACTCCTCTCCTAAGTTTGGGTAATCTCCAGTAGCGCACCACCCTCGCAAGGAGCGCACATTATCCACCAGTATGCTCAAGATGGCCGGACCAGTCCATCTCAGGGGTGGCTGACAATCTTTTCATTGTAGGCTGCTGGGCGGATTCTCAAGGTTTATAACACTGACGTGTTACCTAAGGTTTTGACATATTCGTGTCACTTATGAATGGGCTTGACCCCAGTTTTGGCTTAGTCCCAAGTTTATCGGGCTTGACCCCAGATTTGGCTTAGTCCCAAGTTTATCGTGCTTAACCCCAGTTTTGGCTTAGTCCCAAGAACCTCGGGTTTATCCCCAGCTTATTTTTAAATTTTCCATCTTGTTCCCAGAAGGATTTGCTTCGGTTGAAGGCCAAGAAGCTTATTAGATTTGTTTCAGGTTCCTGAGGAAGTTGAGACAATTCCGAGAAAAGTGTTCTTAGGATTCTCACCGG
The DNA here is from genome assembly GCA_039602395.1 of Deinandra increscens subsp. villosa. NCBI lineage: Eukaryota > Viridiplantae > Streptophyta > Magnoliopsida > Asterales > Asteraceae > Deinandra > Deinandra increscens. The sequence goes on along the minus strand of JBCNJP010014459.1, from coordinate 1,432 downwards.
AATCCTGAATAAGATAAAAGAAGAAATGGCAGTTTGAATTGAGGAGTCGACTAAGGTAAAATTCGAAGGTCAGGTAACTTAAGTTTTTATTACTTTGGAACATAACTTATTCAATTGTTCAAATCTCAAACTATTTCCCAATATACAAGTTTTTTTTTAAGATTCTTAATAAATTTTATAATTGATCCTATCTACAAGTATTCAATGCAAAACACCAGGATCCCTATCATTGTTTGTTGTTTGTTACTTGTTTCTTACAGGAACCACAAAGACAATGTTTCAACAAAAAAAAAACCATCAAACTAAAAAAGTGGGCTCAGACCGTTGCATTATTGTTGGAACCTGGAGGTTGGTGATAACACGAACACACGAACCCAAGAACAAGGTCACAGGTAAAGCTGCAGAACCAACATGTATTTTGCTACTTATGTATTTGAACATTTTGGTTTGTAATTACTTAGTTAATGTTGAACTTTGAATCCTTACTTTGAATGTTTACTTGTTATCATATGTTGGTTCAACTTGATTTACTTTTGCGTTGATCTTGTGATTGTTTGTTTGTTTGGTTGTTCGACACTTAGAATATTTTCATGCTTAAGTTGCACTTAATGATCAGGCCGAAATACTCTTAACGATCTGACCCTTGTTGTGCTTAACGATCTGCCTGACAAAGCTCTTAACGACTTGAGTACATTGGCCTTAACGACTTGCATATGAAATATACTTAACGATCTGACAGTATTCTATTTAACGACCTGCCTCCTCTTGTCTATTTAACGATCTGCCTCACATGTCTTAACGACTTGACCTGGTCGTTTAACCTTAACGACCTGGCTAGTCTGTAGGAGCCTTAACGGTAAGACACTATGTGGTTAACGATCTGGCTAAGTTGGCTAACGATCTGACTATGTGGTTAACGATTTGGCTAAGTTGGCTAACGATCTGACTACGTGGTTAACGATCTGGCTAAGTTGGCTAACGATCTGACTATGTGGTTAACGATCTGGCTAAGATGGCTAACGATCTGACCTGTGTATCTTATCGACCAGCCTCTTGAAGTTAACGATCTGACATTCTGACTTAGATGAATTCTTTAATTCCTTGATGTGATGTGTGATTCTCCTTGTATTCTGTGCATAGACACGTGTGCTCCTCATTGGGTATATATAGGAATTCTTAGGAAACCCTAGAAAAGCCTTGAGAGAACCTCCTGATGTGCACTGTGTGTTTGTGTGTGTGTTCTTGGTGTTTTTCTTGAGTTTCAGAGGCGATGGAGAGGCAATGTTGCTGATCCAACCAAGAGTGATCATCACACGTGATTTCCGCACTCGTGTGATGAATCAAATGATGATCTTTGGCTAGAAATTGATCCTGACAATTGGTATCAGAGCCAAATATTCAAGTTTAAGTTCTTGACTCAAAATGAATGTTA
>JBCNJP010014458.1:0-10927 GCA_039602395.1 Deinandra increscens subsp. villosa | reverse complement strand
CAACTAAAACACAAACATGAATACTCAACAACTGATGTTATCAATTATCAGCAGCACATATCAAAAGGTAATGTTGCATCGATGCACTAGTACACAGAACACATAAACATGATTACAACTAAAACACAGACATCGATACTGCCTAATTGATTAAGAAATATAGTCATACCATGTTTTTCAATGCAACTGAATGTGAATGGTGTATTAGGTGGAGCTGATTCAACGAATGATGTTGCAACGGTAGAAGATGATCCTCCACTGCATCCCGAATCAATTAGATTGGTTAATTCTATGAAATTGGTGTCGATTTCAGTGTTTACATGTGCGTCAATGTCTGAATTTGCGATCTAGACTTGTTCAATCAAACTGTGTGAATCTATGTAGGTGATATCGAACCGTGATTCAGATGAAGACATAGTATGCAGCGATTGCGTGATAGAGGATGCGAGGTTCAGGAGATTAACTCACATAAATCACAGGAGATTGAAGAACATATGAGATCTCAGAGCTATGGCGTGATGGAGGATACGTGAGAGTGAGGATAAGCGACGGCTGAATTAGGAACTAGGGTTAAAATCTAGTTTTTAGGTAAAATGACATTTTAACCCTCACTTAATAGGTGTTTTTTAGTTTTCACAAATAATAATAGTTTTCATATGATCCTTTGCCTAGAATATGTTTAAAAAATATTAATTTATGTTAAACAGTAAACACATATAGAAACTTGATTAATCAAATTTTTATCATCATTACACTTTTTATTATAATAATTTCTTGTGATTTCATTTTTAAAATTTTATCTTTTAGAATTTTATAATATCATCTCATCATTAGTATTTGTTTTGTACATTTTTATCTAAATTCTGTGAACGGACAGTTTGAATTTGAAAACAATTTATGTAAAAGTAAGGTAAAATAAAACTTTTTAAATTTACGACATGGAGAAAAGAGAAAAAAAATACATTAGGTTATTTGAATTTTTGTTAAATTTTATAGCTATTTTTTAGTTGACAAGAAATTTAAGCTTTTTTCGGTGTTATTAAATTAATATGGAACAATTTTTATTGGTTTTATCTTGAACAATTAATAGCATGTCAAAAGTATTGGTGTATGATTATTTTGAATAAAAAGATGCACACAAGAACGACATTCATGAGTTTAATATTGTGGGTAGATCTTAATATTTTTTTTATGGCTACATAAAGAAAAAAAAGCAAAACTTTAAATAGATAGATATGAAATAAGGGTAAAATAGTCATTATTTGAATTGTTTTGATAAAATGGATAAATATGATATATCATCTACTTTTTAAGGACATATATGATATTTTTATTTTTGATTAGTTAGTTATATAGGGTTAGTTTCAAATGATAAACAATTGGTTTTGAGAATTTTTAAGAACCATTATGGGTAACTAATTTTCAGGAGGACCACTCAAATTAATGAGAGGGATTTCCTTATATATGATTAGTGGCTAATAATGGTTCTTAAAAGTTCTCACAACCATTTGGTTCTCAAATGATCATCTCCCTTAGTTATATATGATATTTTAAAAGTGTATAAGGATATACTAGCCACTTACCCGGGTAAATACCCGGGACTAAAACGTAAAAGACATTTCTCAGTAATAATAATAAAAAAGTTCAATAACAATTACAAATTTGAGAAGATAGATTTATACACTATATTTTTTGTTACATTGGTTGGACGACCGTCTTCATCCAAATCAAGATCTTTAGACCTTTTTTGCTCTTCATCCTTGATAAAGCAACATATAATTGACCATGAGAGAAGACCGAAAAACAATTCTTTTATATGTTGGAACAGTGAAAGTCTAGGAATAAAAGTCCTGAATCCAATATTACTTCCAGAGATAATAATCGCTTCAATTACTCGGGTAAATACCTGAGGCTGTAATAATTCATAAAAGTAAAACACAAAATAAATATTAAATAAAAGTTTAGAATCTGTATGATATGGAACACATATATAAAACAATTATTTTGAAATAAGTTTGAGATCATCTTTCAACTTTGACTCGCGTATTTTCACGGGGGTTGCAATTTGAAAGTTTAAAACGGAAAAAAGAGAGCAATAAATTGTTACAATTCATATTTATGTAAGGAGTAAATATATTTTACATAGTAGATACATGTAATATACTAATATTCGATTTAAATTGAGAACAATAAAAATTTATAGTTCATTAAATTGAGCTATTGAATAAAATGAAAGAATGACCAACAATTATCATAATTACATGTATTTTTGAACCATATAACTAATACTAAGGCTAAGTGTAGTGGATGGAGCCCCTTGTGGGCATTATGCGCCATGTGGCGTCCACGTCAGCATGAGGGGCTCCATGGCAAAAGTGGTGTAGTGGGGCTCCATGTATAACCCCCCTACCAATCATTACCTAATTATTTATTTAATCATTTTTTATATAATTTAGTATTAAACATATTAAAAACTAAAATTAAAAAAAAAACAAGACATAAAAACTAGAAGATTTTTTTAAAAAAAACAAACTTACAACATTCTAAAAAAAAAAAACAAACATGGAAATTAAAAAAAACAAACCTACATTCTTGAAAAAAAAAACATGACAATTAAAAAAAAAACAAAACATCTAAAGCCCATATTCTTTCATGATATCCGCTCGAATTTGCAACGCGAGGCTACGAGCGGGTTCGTCGTCGGGTAGCGGTTGCATGAGCCTCTCCAACGCTTTTTCTTTTTTCCGAGCTTTAACGGCATTGATTTGTTCTCTCTTAAGTGTCAGAAAATCATCAAAACGTTCGCGCATTTCTTCATGTCGAACGGGGTAGTCGGAGGATGGTGCTTGACTTGTCGATGAGGAGGTCGCTCGTTTCCCCTTCGCATTTGCCTTTGCCTTATCCCTACCCATCGCCCTAGGCCGCTCGATTTCGACATCTTCTTCGTAGTCGTTCACGTCATTTAAATCAAATGCCCTAGGCCGAAGTTTTGATAAGGGAAAGATGGGAAGGATTGTGGCGGGGGCGGCATGTTCGCAACATACGCGAACAAACCATCGTCACGCGGTTGTTGCTCGGGATCGTTTGCTCGTCGCGGGGCTTGGAAGCGTGGGTTTGACGAAGGTCCACCACGGGGAAACATTTTGATTGTAGGTAGAGAGAATTTTATAAAAAGTGAGAGATGGGTAGAGGAGTGTGTATAAAAATTGGATGGAGGGGGTTAATTTATAGTGTTTAAATTAGGTTAAAAAAAAAAAAAAAAATAAAGGCTTTTTGACCGTTGTCAACGGTCGAAAATTTAAAAGATTACAAGTTCACCGGCGCCATGTTAATGGCGCTCTTCCCTTTTTTTTTTAAGATGGCGCCCCGGGGGGCGGTATTGGGCGCTATAGGGGCGCTATGGGGCTCCATGGCGCCCCCATGGAGCCCCATTACGGACAGCCTAACAGGAAAAATAATAAATAGTCACATATACACTTAAGAAATAAACAATGATCATAATTACATGTATTAGTTTTTTTTTTTGGAACGTCCAACTAAGACTATTTACACACCAGTTGAGCCAATTCCAGGAAAAACCACCTCCTCTAAAGGCCGGGTGGAAAACCTGTCAGGCTCAGGGATCGAACTTGTGACCTCTCAGTCCCAAGTCTTCCCCTCATCACCAATACCATTGAGCCAAATGACCAATGGTAATTACATGTATTAGTGAACCATATAATTAATACTAATAGAAAAAATATATTTTAAAACTTGCTAAAACTAATAAACTAAGTTGAAAAGTTAAATTTTTTACTATAGAAATTAATAAATTTGAAACTCAATTGGTATTAAAAGTTGCTAACATTATGGAAGTTAAATATTAGTATTTGAATTAATTTGTAACAGAATCAATTTAAAAATTCAAGTAGTATATAAACAAAAATATATAATCAATTTAAAAATTCAAGTAGTATATAAACAAAAATATATATTTTTAGACTTGCTAAAATTAATAAACTTAATTTAAAAAATTAAAATTTTGATTAATGGATATCAATATTAAATGTTAATTTCCATAATTTTAGCAACTAATTTAGTTAGCAAACCATATTTTCAAAATTCAACTATAAATTCGATTTTACTAATTGACGTTTCAGATTAATTTTTCTTATTAATGCAGATAGTCAACTTTAAATTGTAAAAATTTAGCAAATAAGTTAGTTACTTATTTATATTTTAAAATTCAACTTTAAATTTAAGTAAAAATTTAAATTTTATTAATCGAGTTTTCTAACTTTATTACTAATTCACATTTTCTAAAATATTATTTCGTAATATTATCACAATTTACAAAATTCACTAAAACTAATCTATTATATTCATCAATTTATCAATAGAAAGTGAAACATACCATTGATATTTATTCCCCAAAGAAACTCACATAACCTACTTTCTCTATCTTCTTATCAACTACATAATCGCCACCAAACCCATTAATCATTAAAAAATTCAACAAAAAATATTAAAAAGAAACTCATATAAGATAAAACCTTCAAATTTGTTATAGAAATCTCTAAACATAAGATACTACAACAATATAATCGTTAACAGATTCAATAAAATACTGAAGTGGAACTCAACTGAGTCAGAACATTAACAGATACATGAATCAGAACATTAACATATTGTTATTTGTATTTTTTTATGGAAATATATTAACTTATTTCCTAAATTAATATTAATCTTATGTTTTAAATAATAATTAACTAAAACCGATTATGTTTATTTTAGGATATATATAATAACGCAAATTACGCAATTATATTATGGTTGACAAATTTGTAGTTATTTAAGGATAGATATCTCATATTGGAAATTTAAAAAACAAATCTTCTTTATTCACGGGTTTACAAATAAATTATGAGGTATGATTGAATTTAATTTTAGGTCAAAATCTTTAATTTGAATTATATGGTTTGAAATTTTAAATTTCAAACTTATAATGTTATCTAAATAGATGCAAAATTTATGATGGAAAAAATATACAGAATATATTTTAAAATATACGGACATGATCGTATGATTTTTTAAATTGAATTAATATATTTCTAAAAAATCTATATATATAATAAAAGAAAAGTTTTTGGCACCACAATTTGCTATGTGGCACCACCATTCATCCTCAACAATTTTCCCGCCAATTCTCCTAATTATGGAAGTGATTTATATTTCCAATTTTTTATTTATTGCATTCTAAATTATTTAATAACCAATTATTTAATTACTAAAGATATAAAAATACATAATTCCCGCCAATAGAAATTCACACTCTTAATTATGGAAGTGATTCGTATTTCTACTATAAAAAGTTATTGATATAGTAGAAATACGAATCACTTCCATAATTAAGAGTGTGAATTTCTATTGGCGGGAATTATGTATTTTTATATCTTTAGTAATTAAATAATTGGTTATTAAATAATTTAGAATGCAATAAATAAAAAATTGGAAATATAAATCACTTCCATAATTAGGAGAATTGGCGGGAAAATTGTTGAGGATGAATGGTGGTGCCACATAGCAAATTGTGGTGCCAAAAACTTTTCTTTTATTATATATATAGATTTTTTAGAAATATATTAATTCAATTTAAAAAATCATACGATCATGTCCGTATATTTTAAAATATATTCTGTATATTTTTTCCATCATAAATTTTGCATCTATTTAGATAACATTATAAGTTTGAAATTTAAAATTTCAAACCATATAATTCAAATTAAAGATTTTGACCTAAAATTAAATTCAATCATACCTCATAATTTATTTGTAAACCCGTGAATAAAGAAGATTTGTTTTTTAAATTTCCAATATGAGATATCTATCCTTAAATAACTACAAATTTGTCAACCATAATATAATTGCGTAATTTGCGTTATTATATATATCCTAAAATAAACATAATCGGTTTTAGTTAATTATTATTTAAAACATAAGATTAATATTAATTTAGGAAATAAGTTAATATATTTCCATAAAAAAATACAAATAACAATATGTTAATGTTCTGATTCATGTATCTGTTAATGTTCTGACTCAGTTGAGTTCCACTTCAGTATTTTATTGAATCTGTTAACGATTATATTGTTGTAGTATCTTATGTTTAGAGATTTCTATAACAAATTTGAAGGTTTTATCTTATATGAGTTTCTTTTTAATATTTTTTGTTGAATTTTTTAATGATTAATGGGTTTGGTGGCGATTATGTAGTTGATAAGAAGATAGAGAAAGTAGGTTATGTGAGTTTCTTTGGGGAATAAATATCAATGGTATGTTTCACTTTCTATTGATAAATTGATGAATATAATAGATTAGTTTTAGTGAATTTTGTAAATTGTGATAATATTACGAAATAATATTTTAGAAAATGTGAATTAGTAATAAAGTTAGAAAACTCGATTAATAAAATTTAAATTTTTACTTAAATTTAAAGTTGAATTTTAAAATATAAATAAGTAACTAACTTATTTGCTAAATTTTTACAATTTAAAGTTGACTATCTGCATTAATAAGAAAAATTAATCTGAAACGTCAATTAGTAAAATCGAATTTATAGTTGAATTTTGAAAATATGGTTTGCTAACTAAATTAGTTGCTAAAATTATGGAAATTAACATTTAATATTGATATCCATTAATCAAAATTTTAATTTTTTAAATTAAGTTTATTAATTTTAGCAAGTCTAAAAATATATATTTTTGTTTATATACTACTTGAATTTTTAAATTGATTATATATTTTTGTTTATATACTACTTGAATTTTTAAATTGATTCTGTTACAAATTAATTCAAATACTAATATTTAACTTCCATAATGTTAGCAACTTTTAATACCAATTGAGTTTCAAATTTATTAATTTCTATAGTAAAAAATTTAACTTTTCAACTTAGTTTATTAGTTTTAGCAAGTTTTAAAATATATTTTTTCTATTAGTATTAATTATATGGTTCACTAATACATGTAATTACCATTGGTCATTTGGCTCAATGGTATTGGTGATGAGGGGAAGACTTGGGACTGAGAGGTCACAAGTTCGATCCCTGAGCCTGACAGGTTTTCCACCCGGCCTTTAGAGGAGGTGGTTTTTCCTGGGAATTGGCTCAACTGGTGTGTAAATAGTCTTAGTTGGACGTTCCAAAAAAAAAAAACTAATACATGTAATTATGATCATTGTTTATTTCTTAAGTGTATATGTGACTATTTATTATTTTTCCTGTTAGGCTGTCCGTAATGGGGCTCCATGGGGGCGCCATGGAGCCCCATAGCGCCCCTATAGCGCCCAATACCGCCCCCCGGGGCGCCATCTTAAAAAAAAAAGGGAAGAGCGCCATGTAACATGGCGCCGGTGAACTTGTAATCTTTTAAATTTTCGACCGTTGACAACGGTCAAAAACCCTTTTTTTTTTTTTTTTTTAACCTAATTTAAACACTATAAATTAAACCCCTCCATCCAATTTTTATACACACTCCTCTACCCATCTCTCACTTTTTATAAAATTCTCTCTACCTACAATCAAAATGTTTCCCCGTGGTGGACCTTCGTCAAACCCACGCTTCCAAGCCCCGCGACGAGCAAACGATCCCGAGCAACAACCGCGTGACGAATGCGTTTGTTCGACGTATGACTCCTCGTCGAACATGCCAAGCACCATCCGCCGACAACTCCGTTCCCATCTTTCCCTTATGCACAAACGTTCGGCTGATTTTCTGACACTTAAGAGAGAACAAATCAATGCCGTTAAAGCTCGGAAAAAAGAAAAAGCGTTGGAGAGGCTCATGCAACCGCTACCCGACGACGAACCCGCTCGTAGCCTCGCGTTGCAAATTCGAGCGGATATCATGAAAGAATATGGGCTTTAGATGTTTGTTTTTTTTTTAATTGTCATGTTTTTTTTTTCAAGAATGTAGGTTTGTTTTTTTTAATTTCCATGTTTGTTTTTTTTTTTAGAATGTTGTAAGTTTGTTTTTTTTAAAAAAATCTTCTAGTTTTTATGTCTTGTTTTTTTTTTAATTTTAGTTTTTAATATGTTTAATACTAAATTATATAAAAAATGATTAAATAAATAATTAGGTAATGATTGGTAGGGGGGTTATACATGGAGCCCCACTACACCACTTTTGCCATGGAGCCCCTCATGCTGACGTGGACGCCACATGGCGCATAATGCCCACAAGGGGCTCCATCCACTACACTTAGCCTTAGTATTAGTTATATGGTTCAAAAATACATGTAATTATGATAATTGTTGGTCATTCTTTCATTTTATTCAATAGCTCAATTTAATGAACTATAAATTTTTATTGTTCTCAATTTAAATCGAATATTAGTATATTACATGTATCTACTATGTAAAATATATTTACTCCTTACATAAATATGAATTGTAACAATTTATTGCTCTCTTTTTTCCGTTTTAAACTTTCAAATTGCAACCCCCGTGAAAATACGCGAGTCAAAGTTGAAAGATGATCTCAAACTTATTTCAAAATAATTGTTTTATATATGTGTTCCATATCATACAGATTCTAAACTTTTATTTAATATTTATTTTGTGTTTTACTTTTATGAATTATTACAGCCTCAGGTATTTACCCGAGTAATTGAAGCGATTATTATCTCTGGAAGTAATATTGGATTCAGGACTTTTATTCCTAGACTTTCACTGTTCCAACATATAAAAGAATTGTTTTTCGGTCTTCTCTCATGGTCAATTATATGTTGCTTTATCAAGGATGAAGAGCAAAAAAGGTCTAAAGATCTTGATTTGGATGAAGACGGTCGTCCAACCAATGTAACAAAAAATATAGTGTATAAATCTATCTTCTCAAATTTGTAATTGTTATTGAACTTTTTTATTATTATTACTGAGAAATGTCTTTTACGTTTTAGTCCCGGGTATTTACCCGGGTAAGTGGCTAGTATATCCTTATACACTTTTAAAATATCATATATAACTAGGGAGATGATCATTTGAGAACCAAATGGTTGTGAGAACTTTTAAGAACCATTATTAGCCACTAATCATATATAAGGAAATCCCTCTCATTAATTTGAGTGGTCCCCCTGAAAATTAGTTACCCATAATGGTTCTTAAAAATTCTCAAAACCAATTGTTTATCATTTGAAACTAACCCTATATAACTAACTAATCAAAAATAAAAATATCATATATGTCCTTAAAAAGTAGATGATATATCATATTTATCCATTTTATCAAAACAATTCAAATAATGACTATTTTACCCTTATTTCATATCTATCTATTTAAAGTTTTGCTTTTTTTTCTTTATGTAGCCATAAAAAAAATATTAAGATCTACCCACAATATTAAACTCATGAATGTCGTTCTTGTGTGCATCTTTTTATTCAAAATAATCATACACCAATACTTTTGACATGCTATTAATTGTTCAAGATAAAACCAATAAAAATTGTTCCATATTAATTTAATAACACCGAAAAAAGCTTAAATTTCTTGTCAACTAAAAAATAGCTATAAAATTTAACAAAAATTCAAATAACCTAATGTATTTTTTTTCTCTTTTCTCCATGTCGTAAATTTAAAAAGTTTTATTTTACCTTACTTTTACATAAATTGTTTTCAAATTCAAACTGTCCGTTCACAGAATTTAGATAAAAATGTACAAAACAAATACTAATGATGAGATGATATTATAAAATTCTAAAAGATAAAATTTTAAAAATGAAATCACAAGAAATTATTATAATAAAAAGTGTAATGATGATAAAAATTTGATTAATCAAGTTTCTATATGTGTTTACTGTTTAACATAAATTAATATTTTTTAAACATATTCTAGGCAAAGGATCATATGAAAACTATTATTATTTGTGAAAACTAAAAAACACCTATTAAGTGAGGGTTAAAATGTCATTTTACCTAAAAACTAGATTTTAACCCTAGTTCCTAATTCAGCCGTCGCTTATCCTCACTCTCACGTATCCTCCATCACGCCATAGCTCTGAGATCTCATATGTTCTTCAATCTCCTGTGATTTATGTGAGTTAATCTCCTGAACCTCGCATCCTCTATCACGCAATCGCTGCATACTATGTCTTCATCTGAATCACGGTTCGATATCACCTACATAGATTCACACAGTTTGATTGAACAAGTCTAGATCGCAAATTCAGACATTGACGCACATGTAAACACTGAAATCGACACCAATTTCATAGAATTAACCAATCTAATTGATTCGGGATGCAGTGGAGGATCATCTTCTACCGTTGCAACATCATTCGTTGAATCAGCTCCACCTAATACACCATTCACATTCAGTTGCATTGAAAAACATGGTATGACTATATTTCTTAATCAATTAGGCAGTATCGATGTCTGTGTTTTAGTTGTAATCATGTTTATGTGTTCTGTGTACTAGTGCATCGATGCAACATTACCTTTTGATATGTGCTGCTGATAATTGATAACATCAGTTGTTGAGTATTCATGTTTGTGTTTTAGTTGTAATCTTGTTTATGTGTTCTGTGTACTAGTGCATCGATGCAACATTACCATTTGATATGTGCTGCTGATAAGTGATAACATCAGCTGTTGATTCTACTAATAATTAACTGTTTGTTTTATGTATTATGATGTATACCTGTTTTTTTTTATATATAAACATGTGCTGAAATCATTATTATGAGATTGTTGCATTGTGTAATATTACAATCAATTTTATTATGTTATTTTTGTTTATGTATCTTTTTTTACTGTCCGTTACATTTAGTGTTTTTTTTTTCAACGGGTAGTGTGTATAATCGTGTATTCATGTCTCCCAACGGGTCTAAATTTTAGAAACCCGATGTTCCTACTGAGTTTAAACCGATTGTTGACACTATTTACGCCAGATGGGCT
>JBCNJP010014457.1:0-10928 GCA_039602395.1 Deinandra increscens subsp. villosa | reverse complement strand
GGTGATTTCTTTGTAACTTTAGCTTTAACAGCCTTGTCAGCTTTCACTGGTTTCTTTGCAACAGCCGGAACTTCCTTCATAACAAAACCCAAACCTTTGTGCTTGGAACCTGAAACCTTTGAAAAACTTGAAGAAGAACCGGAAGCTTCTCTTGACTTAGCGTCACTAGTGAATTTAGCCTTGATATCCTTCAGCTTGTTCTTTTCAATCAAAACTTTCTCTTCTTCGGTTGCAGATGAAGAACTTGAAACAACCTTATCAAAAACCTTTTCATTTTCTAACAATACAGACTTTGAAATAAATTTTGGAGCTTCACCCAAAGGTTTCTCCTTCCTTTTAGACTTGGACTTGTTCTTCTTGGATGGAGTGGCAAACTTAGAATAATCATGCAAGTCATCTTTTGGATCAATCTGAGCAGCAGTAACTTCAATTAAATCCACTGGTTGAGGAACCAAGTGAACATCATCCTTCTTAGAACTTTCCGAACTCTGATCCTGCTTGTATAAGAAGTTAAGCAATGTCGGTGACAAATTGCAATTCTTAACTTGTCGTTTCAACTCCAAAATCTCCAATTTCAAGTCATTAATTTTCTGTTGACCTTCAAACACTTCTTGTTGTGACTTGATGAACTTTGCATTGAGATCATCATATTCATACGTTTGTAACTTTCTGATCTCACACTCTGCAAACAGTTCTTGAAGAACACTTTCTCTCTTTTGTTTATAGATCTCAACATCTTTAGTTAAGACTTCATTCTTGTCCCGGTACAAAACATTCTCATCTTGAAGCATAGAAATCTTATTTTGCAATTTTTCAACAGTAACAGCAGTTGTAGCAATAAGAGCAGTAGCTTCTTCATATTTTTGCTGAACCGGATAACTCTTCTCAAACAGAGTCTCAAAATCTTGAGCTGCATCTAACGCTTCAGCTTTGGCTTTCTCACACTCTTCAGCCAATTGAGCCTTTTCCTTCAAAACATCGTCATGAATATGAACCAACGCATAATATTTCTTTTGAAAATCTTCCAACTCTTTCTTTAACACCACAATTTCTTCAGTTGAAAGTTGACAATCTTGTTCAAACCTTGCAATTTTCTTGAGCAATTTCTCACATTTATAACAATTAACTTCATCATCCTTTAAATTCTCAGAAGACTTAGGTAATTCTTCTTGAATCAAAGATATACTTGAAGAAGTATCAGATTCTGTTAAAAAACTTTCATCATCAGCATGTTGAGCAGTTAAAGCAATTGAGATTGGAGTATTATTCTTCTTAATTTCTGAATCTGCATTCCAAGCAAAACCATCTGGATGCATAAATGTATTAGTCCAATCATGAGCAAGAGTAGCAGATTTCTGATCAACCTTTTCAGCTTCATTTGATGGATGAAAAACTAAATGTGCATGCTGACCAGTCTTCAATTTACTTTCTGTAGAACTTGGACATTCTCGAGCAAAGTGACCATAAACTGAACACTTAATAACATTTCACCTTAGATTTGTCCAATCCAATCTTTCCATCCTGATTAAGTCTCTTCTTACCAGTTCTATTGAAAAACTTCTTTGTTCTACGAACCAGCATAGCATATTGCCAATTCAGATCCATTTCCTCCAAATGATCATAATCAATCTGATCGTAATCTTCATTTGCTAACTCAGCATTACTCACAGAACCAGTAATAACACCAAAGTATGAAGACACTAATGCAGACATCAACGCATTATAATCATCGATAGTTTGAACAGACAAAGCACTTTGGGTCGAAGAACTAGGAATTGACACAGAACAACCAGCAGAAGAATAACTTGGAATTTCAGATTTACCTGCTAGAAATGATGTAGGAGGAGCAGAACTAAGACTAGTAGACTTCCCAGTATTCATTGTAGAGTCATTTTCACCATGATACACTGCAGGATTCTGAATTTGTGTAGGAAGTGATTTATTCACCATTAATTCCATATCCCGAGCCTGAATTCTTTGAACTAAATCATTGAAAGACAATCCTGAAAAATCCTTATCATGAGTAATCATCATCACATAGTTCTCCCATTTTTCAGGCAAAGCTTCCAAGATCTTTTCCTTCATATCAACCTCTTCTTTAGTAAGATTCACCAAACGCATTTCACTCATCAGATGAGCGAATCTTGCAATCAGATTGGGAATCGTTTCATTCTGATAATGCTTAAAACTATCAAACTCTTTCTTCAAAACCTTTTGGTGACTTTTCTTGTATTGGTCATTGCCTTCACATCGTTTTCCAACGCATCCCATAGACTTTTTGATGTGTAATTACCAGCAAATTGATGCAGTAACTCTTTAGGCAATGCCATCGTTAACGTACCATATGCCTTTTTCTCAGCTTGATAAGCTTTCTTTTGTTCAGAAGACATTTTTCTTTGAAGAATAGGTTCACCAGTTTCGTCTTTAGGGTAAACATATTGCTCAGTGAACGCTAACCACATATCAATGTCATTCGTATCGACAAACGCTTCAAACCGTTTAACCCAACTATGATAATCTTCCAATTTTTAGCAATTTGGGAACTTTCTGACTTGTTCCGATTTCATTATCATAATTCATCATTGTTTGCATCGTAGCTTGAACCGAATTTTGCATAGCCGCGAACACTTGAAAATCGGACATTTTCAAAAAAAATTGTTACTGTTCACTCCGAACTTCGTCCGAACCTACTATACCCTCCGAAGCTACTCCGAACTTAAAACAAAAAATCCGAACTCTCAACGAACGTATCACCGAACTCAGAAACTCCGATCTATCTCCGATCCTAGTCCGAACTCCCTCCGAGACAGGATATCCACCGAACTCTCTCCGATTGGACTCCGAACTCTCACCGAATCAGGAAAACTGACCGAACTTCACTCCGAACACTGGTTTCGGAGCGGTTATGCCGAACTTGAGGTTCGGCCAATCGCGAAAAACTCAAAAATTTTGGAAAAACTCACTGAAATCGACACCTCTCGAGCTGTGAACACTCAATCAACTGAAAACGAACAAATACAGACATATTTGACGTAAATCATGAAGTTTTGAACGAAGATTTTGAGAAATGAAGATGAGAAACGAGCTTTGAAAGTCAAAAACGTGAATTCGAACTCAACAACTCTGGAAAACACTGATTTCCGACTAGTAGAGCAAACCTAAAGCTCTGATACCACTTAAAAGTGCGTGAGTGTGCAGATCTTCTACTTAGTCGTAACGAAATCAATATAAACGAATAGAACACAGAGAGTAAATACAAATCTGGCTTGTGTTAACCACAGAGAGTTTACACAAAGACACTCAGAAGATATGACATGAACTGCTACTGAATTCTACACAAGACAACATATTTATAGTGCTGAAATACGACCGGCCGAACCTAAGGTTCGGCCACACGTTCGGCCATGTCCGAACTCCAGGTTCGGCCTGAGTTCGGACCTCAGCTTTCTTGTGTGAATCAGTCTTGTATTCAATACTTCACATGACGATCAGGAACCATGTATCAACATCATACTTTCTTCTCTTTTGATGCACGGGCTTGTAAGAGGGATCAATACCAAGTTTATGTGTTATAACATCTTTGGATATACCTGTCATGTCTTCAGTATTCTATGCAAAATGTTGACATTTTGGATCTGAGGAATTCCACCAGCTCTTTTTTAATAGGACTAGGGATGTTAGTGCCAATTGACACTTTCTTCCCAGGATGCAAGGGATCTAGGACTGCTTGTTTGAGATTTTGTTCCCTTGCCTCTAGAACGTCCATGGCCTTCTTCTTTAAGTGCTATCCTTGACGTGCCTTCGCTGAAATCTTCATAGATGATGTGTAGTAGTCCTTTGCTTCTTGCAGATCGCTGTTGATGGTAACTACTCCCCAGGGTATTGGTAATTTGACATACTGATGGTAGGTCGAGGGGACAACCTTCATGTCATGGATCCAGGTTCTGCCCAGGATAATGTTGTATCCAGATGGTGCATCCATGACACAAAAGCGTTGCATCGAGTTTACTCCTTCAATGTATACTAGGAGCTTTAGCTCTCCAAGAGTGTTCTTAGTTTCGCCGCTGAAACCCAATAGGACCATGGATTTAGATATGATCTCATCCTGGGGTATTCCCATCTTGGTGAAAGCTTCGAGTTAAATGATGTTGACAGAACTGCCTACATCGATTAGGATTCTGTTCACAAAATGGTTGGCTATATAGAACGTGATTACCAGCCCATCATGATGAGGGTCCAAGACATTGCACCTGTGGTCTTCACCAAAGGTAACCTCTTTCACATCTATTTATATTGATGTCTTAACTGGTTTCTTGGGTATTTCTGACTTGGCCTCCTTTGCGTGTCTTTTAGCTGCAGAATAAGAAGTACCACATATATCAGATCCACCAGAAATCAAATAAATTACCTTTGCATCTGGGGATGGGGATGCTGCTCGCTCAGGATATCCGTGTGATCTGTCTGAATCCTGGGTCTGGTCAGTGCCCCTGGATTTTGCAGGCGGGTTAGCGCCCTTGGATTTGTCCTTCTTTCTTCCCAAGAGCTCATTCAGGAAGCCTTTGCTCAATAGATAACTGATCTCCTTGCGCATAGCTATGCAATCCCCGTTCATATGGCCAAAGTCCTCATGGTATGAACACCACTTAGATTTGTCCTTCCAGGATGTTTGCTTATCCGTCTTCCTAGGCCACCTAGCCTTGTCCCCCAAATTCTACATAGCATTAATCACACATGCAACATCAGTAGCAAAACAAAACTCATTAAAAGTAGGATATTCTTCATCATCCTCTTCTTTACCCTGATCGACCCTGTTAACCCTAGGATTGTCGGGTTTGGAATAGGGTTTAGGCCTCTAGGACCTAGAATGCACCGGTTCTGATTTCCTGTTGGAGGAGCCGTATCCTGGGACTGCATCTACTTTTTCTTGCACTTTCTTGTCTTCTTCAAGTCTGATGAGTCTTAGGGACCTATGCCTTACTTTATCAAGCCTGTGACAAGGGTTCATCACAAGATCTTGGTAGAAGGGTGAATCCTTCTTAAGGCCCATTTTGAATGCTTGGACTGCAGTAGCCATATCCATGTTAGGAATATCTAGGACCTCCCTGCCAAACCTGTTCACATAATCCCTTAGCGACTCGTTAGCATTTTGGGTAACCCTGTAAAGATCACTCGTCAGTTTTTTGAAACTGCAACTACAAGAGAACTCGTTATTGTATAAATTAACTAAGTGAGAAAAAGATGTGATAGAAAAGGGTGGAACACTCAGGAGCCACTTCAAAGCTGAGCCTGTGAGTGTCGACCCAAAACCTTTGCATAGGCATGCCTCCTTGATTTCATGGGGCATGTAGATTACTTCCATCCTTTCCATGTACTGGGCCACGTGTTCCTCTGGGTCAGTTGTGCCATCATACGGCTTCATGTTTGGGGTTTGGAACCTCTTGGGTATCTCCACTCACATATTGGGGGAGCAAACCTTGAAAGTCGATGACTCGCCGGTGCTACTTCAGGAATGGGTTGGACCACTTCAGGGACACTCGAGATCATTTCTTTTAGTTTCCTGAGCTCCCTGGCACTGTTGGGCTAAGACTTGCATCCTGCACAGATTCATTAGTATAAGCATTAAGGTTACAGATTCCGTAGGATGTTACCGGACATCCCTGGGGTCTATTAGCCAGGGTAGCAGAAGCAGTGGCAATTGCAGGTCTCGGATCTAGGACTTGGAGATCATCTGCTAGGCTAGACCCATTCCTAGGGCTGTCGAATTGTAACCTCCTAGCCTGAACAGGAGACACGGGTGTATGGTCCACCCTACCCATCTCTGATCCTAGCTTAGCCATTTCT
Source organism: Deinandra increscens subsp. villosa (assembly GCA_039602395.1). Classification (NCBI taxonomy): domain Eukaryota; kingdom Viridiplantae; phylum Streptophyta; class Magnoliopsida; order Asterales; family Asteraceae; genus Deinandra; species Deinandra increscens. The sequence continues at coordinate 5,087 of JBCNJP010014457.1, read as the reverse complement.
CCAAGCACATCCTGGTTCACCTTCTGCTGTTGGTCCATGTACTGTTGCATCTTTGCAAACATGGTGAGGAATTCGTCATTGGAGATTATTACTGGGATCTCTCTAGCACGTCCTGGTCCCGTGGCGGCCTGGTTAGCAGGTCTGCCAGTACTGCGGTTCACGGTGGTCGTTGCAGACATACTGAACCGTAGTGGTGGAAGAGGAAGAATTGTGTTGACCGCAGAAGAAGTGCTTGCAGGGGTAGACGCATTCGAGGAACTCGGTTGTGTTGCCATTTTTTGGTAAATGTTTGTAAAAATCAAGTTAAAAATGAATCTAACAAGAGTTTGGAAAAAGATTGACACCAATTGCCCCAAGGTGGGCGCCAAATTGTTTTGGCTAAATATTGCAAGTGTTAATTTAGTAACCAAATTAGTTTGTGAGGTTAGGTGCCTTGAATGCTGAGTTTACGAAATCAACTTTATTGGTTAAAATCCAAGGTTTGAATAAAGGAAATGGAAAGACAAATGACAACTTCTCTGAATGCAACTAAGAACACCAAGATTTTTTAGGGGAAAAAGCCCTTTACCCTTGGATTTCTCCAAGAGCCGCCGGCATAAAAACCCCTTGGCAACGATAACACACGTTGCCCGTTTATTCCACTGAAAATTAGTTCGTGTACATTTGATTGCGGTGATTGCTAAGTGAGTGAGTGAGAGTACAAGTGATCCTAAGTGAAAAAATCAAGTCCTACACCGCGTATAAATACATATCAATCCTAACTATAATTCCGAAATTCTTGGGATCTCCCTTCCAACGACCCATGACCGTTACTTGACCGAGTTTTGTGGCGGGTCTTCATTTCCACACGTTCTCTGACTTTGACCAAGTCTATATAACCGTTATCCATTCTCTCGTACCTGGCTTGATCGCATAGAGTTAATGAAAAGGTTAGTAACATTACCCTAGCATGTTTGGTATCTCGTGCATTACATCCTGGGATACTGATCAAATAACGGGATAATATGAATATGAACGGAAATCCAGGGTACCGATTAACCAAACGCGCAGTCCTTGGATATTCGACATCCAGGGGTCTCCACCTGTCCAATAACATCAGTAAAATTTGATCTAGAATCCAGGGCATAACAGTAATAATGGTGATAGAAAGATGATGAGGAAGTTCAAAGTGTGTTGAAAGAAGACACTACTGCCAAAGATTAGAATATTCAAGAAATTAACAAGGATGTGTACAAAATTGATATGGATATTGCTGATGAACAAATAGAAGACAATCTGAAGGATTACAGAGATCTGATTGATCCCGAGGTAAATGATGAAGTTACCTCGAAAGCTAAAGAAGTTATCTTGGGTAAACATATTACACCGGGTGAACAATTTACCTCGGATAATATTATCTCGGAACTTGCTATTGTTGTTGCTGCTGATCAAGTTACTTCGGAGCAAGCAGTTACTCCAGAGGATGAAACCAACACTCTTATGTTCTTTGCAGCAGACACATACCAGCCAATTAGGTTCGAGTTTACTCAAGCAAACATTTGGGAAGAAGCAAAAACACTGGCTATGCTACATACAAAGAAAATTTATCAAGGAATCAGCTTTTCTTGGTTAACTTCTGCTCCTTCTCCTCCTGTTGAACCTGAACAAATTCTTCAAATTAAAGCTCCTCCAGTAGATTTGGGAGGTATTAGATGTGACATCCGAGAATTCCAAGGTTAACTTCCGTTAGACAATCTCCGTTAGTTACGTTATAAGTGTTAACTTAGTAACTAATGCTTAACTAGGCCGAATACGTCCACGACCTTTGGTTGATCACCGAACCCGACCACTTGTGTTATGTGTTTATGTGTTTATTGTCATTATGTGCAATGTGATTTAAACGCATGATTTAGTATTATTAATAGCATGACAAATTCATGGATTGTGCTTATCTTGCTTAGAATGTAAACTGGCCCCTTTTGACTGCCAGCGAAACTACCGAGCGAAACTGTAGATTCGCTCGGTATCAGTAGCCAAACTTTCGAGTTACACGTACCCAGAGTCAGTTTCGCTTGGACAGCGAAACTGCCAGCGAAACTAGCTCCTGACCTATATATTTTATAAAACCCTAGTCTTCTCATTTTACTTACATCATTTCTCAAAAACATACACACACTCTCCTGAGATTCTGGTCAGCCGAGAACCACCACGAGCCGCCGTGACCTCAGCCTCGAGACATCACCCATTCGGATCCTAGATCAAACCGTGAGTCTCCAAAACCATTTTCATGCATATTCTATGTGTTTCCTTAAAAAGCATGCTTAAACCTCCATGTAATCGTTTGATCTTCTGATATGAAGCTTAGGAATGCTAGATCTATCATAAAGTCTGCAACTTTACGTGTAAAATCATTCCATAATGAAGATTCATGCTAGTTAGGTCATTTTGTGCTCTAAAATGTGTTTTGGTGATTTGATGATGAAAATCCATGTTTAAGGTGTTAAATCTTACTGTTTAATGTTGGTAAATGTTTATACATGCTAGATAATGAATTATATGAAGTATGGAAGCTGTTAGAAAGATTTTCAGTCAAATTTATGGGTTTTTAGCGACTAGCGAAACTGGGCATTCTTTAGGCGAAACTGTAGTTTCGCAGACCCTTTGAATATTCATTCAGCGACACTATGTAGCGAAACTATAGTGTCGCCTGTGTATTGCTTGAACGAAACTACCGAGCGAAACAACCATAGACCTTGTCCCTGAACGAAAGTTCAAACCAGTTTCGAGCGAAGCTATGCTAGCGAAACTGTGTCATCAGTTTCGAGCGAAACTAGCTAGCGAAACTGTGTCATCGGGTATTGCCCAGCGAAAGTGCTGCCCGTGCACACAGCGAAACTGTGTAGCGAAACTATAGCGAAACTGTGTAGCGAAACTGTGCTAGAACTAAAACTCAAACTTGTACAACTTACCTAAATGTTATGCCATGACTTACATGATTATGCAATAATGAAACATGCTTTGATTTCTGAGTTATGTGAACCCTCGTTATGATCAACCATCGGTGTCGTGTGTCGGTATGTCGTGTCATAGTTCCAACGTGCTATGTTATGGGCCGTAGTGACGTTAAGTTAAAGATTAGACACAAAACTAATACTTAAGACCTAAACGTGTTCTTAGGTCTTCGTTAAGCAAACAATACTTGGATTACTTAGCAAGTGTAGCAGTGCAACCAAAGGTGAGTGTCACTAACCCGTTTACTGTGAGCCCGTTTGGGACACACTGAATAACTTAATGAAAAACAATGCTGACAACCTTATGAGTGCTATGCACCTCTTTTATGAACTCGAAACCTTATGAGTGCCATGCACCTCTTTGATAAACTTGAAGTGTTTTATGGGAAACACTTGTGGAACTTAAACAAACTATTTCTGAAACGAAACTGAAAACATTTTGGAGATTCATGAGAATCCGGTAAACCGTTTTAATATGGCTAGTGTAGGTTAAAGTCTAAACCACATGATATCACATGATCTCTAAGGATTGCCTTTTAACTGAAAAAGTCCTCAACTTAATTGTGCCATTAATTGTAAAGCGAGGGGATGTTGGGTAGATCTACTGGAGTTTGACAAACTCCGCCTCGTGACACTGGAGGTGCACGGAGGTACAATATCAGCCTATCTGACCGTGATCCCGAGAGGACACGGGGGAGGCAAAGCCGCGATGACGTATGTCCGCAAAACAAAATAGATGATGGCGATGCCACTACAATACTTATTAGTCAGCTTTGGTACAAACTTCCTTAGTGCATGGAACAACGGATTAGCTACCCGCGATATCGGTTGAGCACTTTAATTTTACAAAACTAGTACATACCCGATAACGCATGTTACGGACATTACTTTTACTAAATCACGCTACTATGATTATGGACTGGTGTATTATCACTGAGCATTGCTTTTCACAAATAAATATTACATAAGTATATGTTGACACAATTATGATTATGAGACCGGGCCACTGCGTGACAAGCCCACTGTGAACTCACCAACCGTTAGGTTGACACTTGCGTGGTTTAAACTTTTGCAGATCGCTGAGGAGTATCCGGAGCGGGTTGGCATGGCGCATGAAGACATTTTACTTTTGTTTAAACTAAATTGGGAATTTAAAACAATGATTTTGTAAAGCACGTGGTTAGTGCTAAGACAATATTTTCCGCTGCGTATTGTGAGATTTTATTTATGACATATGTTTGGACTAACTCTGATTCGTTTAGTATTTGTAACTAATGGTTGTGGTCCTGGTTTGCTCGCACCCCTTAACGGTATAAACTCCGTTAGTGGTTATTTGGGGGTGTGACAGATTGGTATCAGAGCCATAAGTTGCAGAGAACTGGAATCATTTTGAAAAACGATTTGGAAACTGCAACTTGAAACCTTAGTTACAAACGAACAAACAAATTCCCAAAACAAAAAAAACAAAAAAAAAATTCACGTGCCAACCTGGGATACTCGCTCTGCTGTGTAAGTAAATGCTTCGTACGTATGTATATAAAATATATATATATATATATATATATATATATATATATATATATGTATATATATATATTCTCTCTCTCTCTCTCTCTCTCTCTCTCTCTCTCTCTCTCTCTCTCTCTCTCTCTCTCTCTCTCTCTCTCTCTCTCTCTCTCTCTCTCTCTCTCTCTCTCTCTCTCTCTCTCTCTCTCTCTCTCTCTCTCTCTCTCTCTCTCTCTCTCTCTCTCTCTCTCTCTCTCTCTCTCTCTCTCTCTCTCTCTCTCTCTCTCTCTCTCTCTCTCTCTCTCTCTCTCTCTCTCTCTCTCTCTCTCTCTCTCTCTCTCTCTCTCTCTCTCTTTTTTTTTTTTTTTTTTTTTTTTTTTTTTTTTTTTTTTTTTTTTTTTTTTTTTTTTTTTTTTTTTTTTTTTTTTTTTTTTTTTTTTTTTTTTTTTTTATATATATATATATATATATATATATATATATATATATATATATATATATATATATATATATATATATATATATATATATATATATATATATATATATATATATATATATATATATATATATATATATATATATATATAT
>JBCNJP010014456.1:0-10930 GCA_039602395.1 Deinandra increscens subsp. villosa | reverse complement strand
GAAAGACAACATGGATTTGATTTAACCTTAGATGGGGCTTGAAAACCCATTTCAAGCCCCGGTAACGCCTCCACTCATTACGGTAGGACGCGAAAGAGAAAAAATGGGGAGGAGGCGTCGCATGTTTTAGGCCGGAAAGGGAAGGAAAGTGACTGTTAAACGATCGTTTTTATTACCGTTCCAAATGTTTCTTTTTCCTTTTTTTTCCATTTTAGACCATTAATTATTAACCTTTTTACCCACTATATATAAACACTCCTATTTAACTAAAAACCACACCATTTCTTTATCTCCCTATTCTATCACCTACAAATCACCAAGTTTTTCACACCTCTCTTTCACAAACATGCAACCGTTCGGTCGATCACCTACACCAAGGTGCGGTGAAAACGAACAAACACCGACCAACGAAGAGTTGTGGAATATGATCGCAAATCTACAACCTCCACAAGGTTTCTCTGGTTACTCACAACAGCACCAATTGTTCCAAAATCTTCAACCACGTTCGATGTTTCAAGACCCGTTTCAACAACCGTTTCAAGTCCCGTATCCACAAACATTTCAAGGTCCGTTTCAACCACCACAATCTCAACCACAACGATCACAATCTCAACCACCGTCCCAAGAAGATGATTGCGAGGTGGTACCCGAAATGCAACAAGCGGGGGGGATAAAAAACCCGAAGAAACGATCTCATAAGAAGAAGGTGGTGACCGAGCCGAAGGAGAAGAGAGTGATCAACGCATGGACCGAGGAGGAGGAAGTGGCCCTATGTCGATGTTGGATCGAGGCGTCGAAGGACCCCGTCATTGGTTAGTTATTATTTACTATTTTTTTAAATGTTATTCTTTTTTCACTACTACAAAAATGCCCTTTCTTGACGTTTTTTGCGCGTCAAGAAAGGGCCCAGATGACGCGCAAAAAAGCGTCAAGGAAGGCAGGGTCAAGAATCCTCTTGACGCGCAAAATGCGCGTCATCTGCTTCTTGACGCGCGAACAATGACGCGCATTTTATGACGCGCAAAGCGTGTCATAAAAAGTGTTTCAAGGAAGCTCCCGTCATTAATCTGCTTATGACACGCATTTTTGCGCGTCAAGGATTTAAAAATAAAAAATAAAAAAAAATATTTTTTAATTGAATCACTAATTTCTATATTAAATGACAATTAACCTTATAATACAAAATAAAATAGATTTATAACAAAATAATGCATTTCAAATATATTACAAACATTACAATGTTAACATGAGTTTACATATGTACACCACTCTACTACTTCTCTCAACACTCCGAGTTAACTTAGTTTCTTTAGTACTAAAACTATTACACTCAATGAACTAGATGGAACAACTAGAATACCTCTGCTTCATTGTCAGATTCACTGTTTGCGTTGATTGACTTCTATGCAATCTTTTTGTCCAAAGCCATGTGTTTTGGTCCATCAGTTTCTGCTCTCATCAAAATAAACCCACACAAATCAAATAACACAAAAGAAGATGTCATAGACTATAAAAGGTAGCTAACCTGATCAGCAAGCTGAATGTTGGGGCAGTACAAACCGATAAGCATAATAAGGAAAATCATAAGCTCTGTGTTTGCTCACTTCTTTGGATTACAAAATACCTGATTACAGTCAGGTGAAATGATCTTGGTTTTGTTTTATCTCAAATGGGTTAAATGAAAAGGTGGTCAAATGGGTTGAAAGTCTTGTGAAGTCTATTTTCATGCATACAACCTCCTAATTAACATACTTAATATTTTTAAAAGATTTAGATTTATTATTGAAAGAAAAATGCTAAACATAGCCTTTAAGGCTATGGTTAATAACCAACTTACCATTATTTTTGGAAAATAAAGAAGCTTTTAAGGTTATGGCTGATAACAAAGTTATAAAATATGTTCTGTAAATATATAGTTAAAAACCATAGTTGCTAATCATGATCATAAGTTGGTTAATGTAAGAGGCACTTAACTAGGTCTTCCTTGTAAACACCAACAACTGCAAAAGGCACACGTGCTGGATTTAGCATTGGACCCAGGATGTTGAATACGGTTTTCACCTTTAGCTGCTTTCTCACGGGTCTAACAATTTGCATTGCAGGATGGTATACAGGAGACATCATAAAACCAATTCCTGCCTTGTTCACACACCTTTTCACCCCCTATACATATAAATGAGAATTATCACATATATTTCTATGGAATTTAAGGAATTATTTGATTAAAATGTATAGTCCTCATTCCAATTCTTACTTATTCACTTCCCTCGTGTATATAAGTTCCTTCTTTCATAAGAACATCCCTTTTGTCCATCTTATGTATAAGTGATTAAGTTCCAATAGTATGAATTGTTAAACCCACGAACAACTGATTATATGATCACTACAACATAAAACAGCAAGAATTACAAAAGCACACTTAAAAACTATATTCTACAATCCATTTTATTAAATTAATCATCTATTTCGTCCATTTTACTACAATTAATCATCTGTTTGGGATTCTGAGAATACAAAATCTCATGGACACCTCCAAAAATGCACACCCAAACACCCTCCAAATCAGTAATGGCTCATCTTCCAGTTGATTTATGTGTTCATAGAAATTAACATAATAAATATTCATTAAGTGGATTAAATAGGGTTAAAGACTTACAGTGGAGCCTATCTTTGCTAGTGCTGATCCATTTGCAGATGCAACTGCCCCTAAATTACACAAATAAGTTCAAAGAATTAGAGAAACTCAAAAGTAATTTTTAGCCACAAGATGGATACCTGATGTATGAGTCACATAACATGACCATATATACATATATATGGTCCTGGTTCACTTGTTAGGCGTAATGAGTACTGACCCATTTGGTTATTTATGACCAGTTTGTATGGCCAAAGTTGTTAACTTAATACAAGGATAACACAAAATTCATGGAATGTTCTCAATCAGTATAGTATTAAACACTTAGGAAGCAGCAATACCTTAAAGGCACCAAGTCCCTGCCTTCTGTGACAACCAAAATGGACCGGCTGCACTACTGTTATACATTTGAGAGAGATAAAATACTACATTATTAGCAGCAATACAGATTATTAATTGTCATATATAAAACACAATAAAGTAGTGTTGCATTTTAATTTTGAAGTGACTGAAAATGTATTAATGCTTTTGAAGTACATAACATATAAAGTGCAATGACCCCAAATTACCTGTTCGGCTGCTGCTGCTGCTACTTCCGGTGTTTCATGTTGCTGCTACTATTGCTGGTCTCCCTGTGCTGTATGTACTAGCAATTAATTTAAGAAATATATGGGTTTAATGAAGTTGGTATGCAACTATGGTTCTGTATATGTTGAGAGGCTGTTAGTTATATTAAGTTGTGTTAGCTAGAAACTAGTGTCATAAATTTTTAAGGAAGTAGGAGACCAAGGTTTGAGTTTTGATTTTGCTCAGGTTACTTTACTACTACCATTCATATGCACAAACATAATACAATATTTCTAATGCTTCTTCTAAAAATGTTATTACAATATTGCTCTGGCTTGATCAGTTTTACAGCTATCCACCCCAATGTTCCTCCACATAAAAATGTTATTCCAAAATTTACAGGCATAAACCACCTAAGCATAGAAAATTATGACTTTCAGGTCATAAAACTTACCAAAGGTTTGAATCCAAATAGTCACAATGAAAGCATTACAAACCAACACAAGTAACCCGGTTTGAATCCAACTTGGTTTCATGAGAAGTCAAGTTGTAAGCATTTAACTAATGTAGAATTCTATAAAAAATAATAAAACAACAGTAACCCGGATATCAGTTTAACCCAATGAAATAGAACCCTCGATTTCAGTAGGGGTAAGATTTGGGTCAGAATTCTGTGAGTGGGGCTCCTCCTATGACTAAAAGGGTTCATTGCCAGTGATGCTAATAACTGGGTATTCAAAATTCTGCTAATAACCAGTTCAAAAGTTTTGTGGTCATTCTTGGTTTCATTCATCATTTCTGATTTTTTGGGTGCTATCTGCTGGGTCATATGCCAATATCTAAGTGTTAGATTTTAATATAAGTTTTGTATATTGCTGTTCAATAGTATTAAATATTAATTAAGCTTGAAACAAATAAATAAAGTTCATTTCATCGCTTGCTGTTGCAAAAACATATCAAATAAAAAAGCTTAAAACAGATAAATAAGAAATATAAGGTCATATCGAGTTCAGATCATACATACCCTATTGAAAATTGGTGCATCGCTACATAAGGAAGCTCAGGTCAGTCCATCATAGTCCTGGATAGTTTGTGCATTAGCAGCTAGCAGGAAATTGTAATTGCCTCCTATCTCTTCAATAAACATATGATGCCTGCAAAAGAACAGTTTTGAACCCTCAAACAACTCCTAGAAATGAAGCCGAATACATCTGCAGAAAATAGAAGATGACAAGTATTAGAGAGAACATGAAATCCAAAAAACCAAACTCAATCCCATCTACATTTGAAAGATGAAAACAATAAACCCTAAAATCAGAGAGAACATGAAATCCAAAAAACCATAACAAAACCCTAGCTGGTGTAGAGCGTAAAATAAAATCAAACGAATGAATATAAATCCTGGGAAAATAACGCAATTCTCTGTAATTACCTTGCTCTGTGATTCAGGAAGGGAGTGGAACTGATTTCCATGGATTGAAATCGAGAGATGATTAGCAAGTCTGCCATGGAGGATTAGAGAACTTCGGTAGCGAGAAACCACGTTCCTCGAAATCTGTAGGTGATCCTGGCCTTCGAACTATAAATCAATCCATCGAACGGCAGAAGAATTAGGGCTAGAGAGATGAATATAAATCCTTGAGAGAATTAGGGCTAGAGAGACATCAGATTTCAAGCCCTACTACCTTAACACGGCAGAAGAATTAGGGTTAGAGAGAATCGACGGAGCGGCAGTGGCAAGGTAGGCGGGATGAATTAAGGGTTTATGAGTGGTGAGCGGCGGCACAATTTTGGGGGAAAATGTTGAAAAAACCCTAAAGCGGGCTCACTATATCCGGATATTTTGTTTGGGCGGGAAAAAATAAAAAGTGACAATTTCTTTTTTACGCTTGACGCTCACAAAATTAGTGTCCTCCGTGTTTTTATTTTTTTTTCAAATGACACAAAATTTATGACGCGCGAAAAAGCGCGTCATCTACCCATAGAATTTTGTCAAATACGACAGTTTTCTTAATGACGCTTGTTTTTGCGCGTCATAAAATACCGAGTGTCATTGTTCGCGCGTCAAGGAAGGGGCTTTTTCTAGTAGTGTTTACTAATTTTTTTAAATCAATCAAATTATTTACTATTCGTTTTTTTTAATGTTAGTTAACCATCAAGACAAGACGATGTTTTGGTCCAACGTTCGAAAAACTTCTACAACTTGCTCAAGAAGGATGAATATCGAATTCCAGATTCCATATCGTGAAAGTGGACCAAAATCAACAACTGTTGTTGGTTTTTTAGCGCGATCTATAATTGTATTCGAGGAGGTTGGAAGAGCGGGGAGAATGACGAGGACATCAATCGAGCGCTCTAGTAGAGTTCCAACAAGAGAGAGGTGTATTTCAATACTTGAAGTGTTGGTTGATACCATTCGGGATAGTGACAAGTGGAGGTCACAACCCGATTTGACAAAAAGAACAAGGCGCACAAAGAAATCCAAAACCTCGTCTTCTGCAGGTGCGGAGTCTCTAGGGTCGGATGGTCGGATGTAACACCCGAGTTATTATTGTGAAAAATAACGTTAAAACGTTAACTATATATTTGGTCCCAGAAAATTTTCTCGAAATATTACAGTGTTTAAATGTTCACACTTACAAAAACTTTATTATTGCGCTTACAACCAAGCAACCATGTATCTTAAAGACATCACGATTACGAATTACGAATCGTGAGTAGATTTCCCTTCAAGTGTTCGGTCTTGAGCAAGCTTGACGAATCCAGCTACATCTTATGTTTTCCTGCATTTCCAACACTAATATGTCATCATATAACGTGATGGAACCATAGAGATTATGATACATTTCAGAAAGAAGCAAAAAAATCAACTTTCGGGAAGGTTCCCACCGTAAGCTACGCCAACCACCGTAGCTTACGGTGGTCACCCTTTGCTTACGGCCAAGACCCTCTGGTCTACGGAAAAAGCTTACGGCTGCCAGCCACCGTAAGCTACGGTGGCTCCGCAAGCTACGGTGGCTGCAGGCCTAATCCACCCTTTTTCTTGCAACACTTGCCCGATTACCCATTCGGAACATTCCCAACGCATGTTTTGGACCTGTTAACATCCATAGCCATATCTAGACATATTCATGTGTCATTTAGTACAATCTTATGGTTTTTGAACCCACAATTACTTATCGGGTCCTTACTTTTTTCCACCCATTTGACCCGTTAAGTCTCACGTATTTACCCGTGATTGCACATGGGCTAACCCACCATATTTACGCATAGGACAATCACATAATTTGCACTCACATTGCTACAAGGCAACTCTTATACATAAAGTCATGGTTACCTTTGTTAAGTAACCCTACACTAACATCATAAGCATTTATCTATGATTCTTTGAACGTTCGTCAACAACACATTTTATTTACTTGTCTTGGGTTCGCTATACCACATGACAAGTTATATACTCTAGACTCATTGGCATATCTCATTAGAGTCATTTAACCCATTATGACCCATTAACCAGAGTCTTACGATTCATTTACCAATCTATTCATGTTAACATCTAATTATGGTTTCTATGAACCATGTAGTTAACAAATTATAATTGCACCTATATATGGTTCTCATGAACCCATTTGACCCGTTAGCATGAATCCTACGATTCATTTACCAACCATTGTCACTTTAAAATCTAATTATTGTTTCTATGCACAATTTAATTAACAAACTATAATGGCACCCATATGTGGTTCTCATGAACCCATTTGACCCGTTAGCATGAATCCTACGATTCATTTATCAATCATTGTCATTTACCATCTAATTATGGTTTTTATGAGCCATGTAGCTCTCAAGTAAAGTTAACATACAAGGTTCAACATTACACATCTAAGATGTCATAATGTAACCTTGTTTGATACACCTTTAAATCATTGGAGTTTAGCTCCAACGGATTGATATCTTAATTAATCTCGATTACATATTTTCCCACAAGGGCTATCGCTTTTCTAGTCGGCATACATTTCACATTTTTAAAGCAACTATAGATAATTATATGAAATGTGTAACATAGCAAAGATGTTACCTCGTGGTCTTCAAAATCATTACCCGATTTGCATATGCTCCGTTGCCCGGTTGCCTATAGTGGATTCAATCCTTGTTAGATCCACACGACATCATAAACCACCAATATACAATCAAATATGAGCAATTCAACTTGTCCATTCTTACTAAAATATAGAAAAGTGAATTATTGCACCATATTCTCAGCAGTGCTGCTGTAATGCTCTTTTTCGACAACCCTAGAAGTTTTTCTAGCATTCCATATTAAAGAATGAAATGTAGTATACTGAAAGACCTTTCCAGGCGTATATCGTACGCCTTCTAACGAATTTTCTACGATTTTATATGATTTTTCTAAAAACAGGACAGCAGCTACATTTATTTCCAAACAGCATGCTGGAAAATTAAATGGTCATATTAACCTGCCGTTTTGACCCATTATTCATTTGATTCAGTTTCGGATGTTCAAATACAAAACATAGTAGTCACAACAAGCTTTCCGGTCGTATATCATACATCTTAAACGGACATACGAGTGATCTTATACATCACTTTCAAAGCAGTCCCACAACTAGATTTTCATCTCTTTCTCTTGGATTAAACCATTACATTTAACACATTTTACCATCATAAATTTCACAACTTAAGCTTGTTCTTAGCGCATGATATCAAGTAATGCACAATTTCTACATTTAGACATGGATTCAAGCATTTCATCTAAGTTAGGCATTTTGTCGAGCACCTTATATGCATAACTCAAAACAAACATACTTTACCCAATTGGTTTATGTTTCATATCCAATTATTGCATATTATGCGATAACCCGATTTCACGCGTCACATATATCGGTTTAGTTAACAATGAAATCACAAACACTCATTAATTTAGCACTTTGCAACCAAAGCCCAATTCTAAACTCCCAAGAGTCTAATTTTCGTCATTTGGGTTTAGGCACCCACAACATGACATTCTAAATCACGAATTTGAGCATGCATGCTTCTATATAACCACATAAACACTATGTAACACATTAGACTCATAATCGCAGCCTTAATCATCATAACTGTCCATGGATTTTCGAGATTTAGACAAGCATTAAGTTGGGGTTTACTTACTTGACAAGTTCTAATAGCTAGATGATGCTCAAGACTCATGGATTCTTGATCTCCAGTCCAAAATCGCAGCTTGTATCCTTCCAGAAGAGGATTTCAGATTTGGTGCTTGGTTGGGGGGGGGGGGGTCTCACGATCGCAAATCAGGGAATACGTATTCCCAGATCTTTCTCCCCTCTTTTTACTTAATTCATTTATGCTTAATTGCATAACAACCCCCTCAAGATCCATATTTAGGTTACTCAAACCCAAACTTTCATATTTCCATATTGGACCTTGAACTTTTTCATAACAAATTAGAGACACATAAAGTTAGATGCATTCCAACTTTTATCAACTTAACGTGAATCCTAACGGAATTCCCAACTACGAATTTGGGATGTTACATCGAACGTTTGACATCAACTTAAACAACATCGATAACGAGGAAGATCGTGATGTGGAGACTAGAAAACTGATGGGTCGGGATCGCGCAAAGGGGAAATGAGCGGTTTCATCATCTAGTCGACAAAGCTACGAAATGGCGACCAAGGAAAGAGACAATGAAGTTTCCGAGAGTCTCAAGGAGTCGGTTATTTTGCGTCCCAGACGTTTGACCACCTTTGTCACCTAGAGTCCAAATCTCAGTTTTTAATATATCTCGCCTGAGGTTTACATGTTGTTGTCAAGTGAGTCGTTCTCACTAACGGGTTTAGATTTTTGTAAATTAGTATAATTATTTATGAGCGAGGAGCATTTTGTAATTTACTTAAATTATGTGCAATACCGTCATCACCAAGAACCTCGGTGATGCCAAGCTGGATTGCGGTGGCTGTGGTGCCACCATTGGGGTGGACCGTGGTGCACCAACCTCGGTGACTATCTCGGTTCCCTTCCACTGAGATCCCCCTATCTCCATTTCGACCGTTGGGTGGTGCCCCCCCCCCCCCAACAACTATTTTAACGTTTTTTTAATTAAAATTTTGTTTTTTAACCCCTTTTTACCTATATAAACCCTCCATTCCAACCCACACCATTTCTTCCATATTTCTCTCTAGTTCTTCATCGTTATCTTTAAAAAAATGAATCCCCACTACTTCTACATCACCAACCCATCTTCGCAATAAAACCCTTTTCAAACGGGTGGATACGTTCCATTCGTGGCGTCCCCAATGTTCGCGGCTCCACAACTAGGTTGTTGGAGCCAAGAAAATCCCCAACCGTCTTACCTCCAAACCGACTACACACCCGACTCTCAACCCGACCAAGTGGAGATGGTCATGAATACCCAACCCGATCCTTAACCTAGAAAAAAACCTCTAAAAAACAAAAGAAAAAAAGAGGTCAAACCTCCCAACCCAACCCGATTCTGGTTGAAGGTCCCCGACCAGTTATATATTGGGACGAAGCACGAGAGTTGGCGTTCACGAGGTGTTGGATCGATACCACTGAGAATCCCGTAGTAGGTATATTTTTTAAACTTTATATCTTTATATTTTTTATATATATATATTTTTTTGTTTTTTAGAGTTACTTAATTTTTTAAACTTTGTATCTTTTTTTTTCTAACTTAATATTTTTAGGAAACTCGCAAACCAACCTTCGTTTTGGGACACACAATCACCGGAAGGTGGCCCAAAGAGATGAAGCTTCCCCGCGACACGCGAACGAAGCACCAACTAAACTCAAAGGTGGGGTCAAGATTTGAAGCCAAAGTTGACAAAGTTCAACAACATTTACCTCAACCTCCAAGCTCAATGTCGAAGCAGTCAAAATGACACCGATATTTTGAAGGCGACACAATCTCGTTACAAATTGGAGAATAAGGGTGTTGTTTTTGACAAACTTGCGTGTTGGGACCTTGTTAAATTATTGTCTAAATGGCGAGCAGGGCCCCAACCCCAAACCCAAAGCTCCAAAAGAACCAAGACGTCCGAGTCCAACGATTATAGCACGAGTGCTTCGGACGTATGAGCTACTCAATTTATTCTCAACGATATCGATGAAGAAGAGCAGGAATCACCCGATAGCCCCCCCCCCCCCCTTCCTTGAAATTCAAAGACCCATGGGGAAACAAAAGGGGAAAAGGTTAGCACAATTAGCCCAACAAGGGCAATCTTCTTCAAGTGTTCGTTTGGCAGAGAGGTTCGGTAAGTTCAACGAGATCCAATTCGAGAAGCTCCAATTGGCAAAATGTTTCGAGGAGTGGAGGGCAAGGGAAGAGGCGCACATGGAGCGAGAACAAATGTGTCGGGACCTAGAAGCGGTTAGTAAACTGATCAACGACTTAGACGAGGAGTGAAAAACGATCACTCAAAAAAATACGAGCAAAACTTATGACAATGTACAAGGATTAAAATTATTATTTTTATTTTAGGATATGTAATGTCTTTTTTTATGAACTGTTGTTTTTTTTTTAATTTTATTTAATGAAATGTATTTTTTTAGTTTAAATTAATTTTTAATTAGTTTTTTTATTTTTAATTAATTGATTAAAATAATAACAAAAGGAAAGTGATGGGATTGAAAGGCGAAGGGAAGGTACTAGGAGTGAAAGTGTAACATTTCGGGTTTTCCGAT
>JBCNJP010014455.1:0-10931 GCA_039602395.1 Deinandra increscens subsp. villosa | reverse complement strand
TACAGGTGTAGTTAAAATTAACACTACAAACAACTCGATACCCAAAAACAACAATGCGAAACTAAAATTAAAACCAATGAAATGCTTAAAAATGATTTTAAAATAATAAAAAAAAAATACTAACAAAGGTGTTGTCGCGAGGATAACACGAGCATACATAACAGTTGCATTGTTATAATGTTATGTAAAGTAAACAAAAAAAAATTAAAAAATTGTACGAAAACCCAATTGCTTAAATTATTGAGTCTACGACCTAAAAGCTATATTACATGATTGTATTATTAAACTACCAACTCGTGTGCTAGATTCGTTGAGATTGAAAATAAAAAGAAAAAGAAATTATGTTACATGATGACACTTATTACACCACCAACTTCTTCCTAAACTCGTTACGTTTGGATAAAAAACAAAAAAAATAATAATAAAGACTAAAAAGCTATAAAAAATTAAAAACAAAACAAAAGATAATAATAAAAACAAAAGAAAAAAAAAGGCAACCGCAAAAAGAAAAAATTACAAGTTGTGTTTTGTATGTGTGTATATATTTGAAATTTATGTATCTGTACAAGGTTCACATGAGCGCGCGTTACGCGCCATGTGCTCGTTATAGTAACATTGAAGGGGAAACTTCTTACCTGGCTATTACAGCCTCCCAATTTCATATCCTATACCTGATAATTCTGCATGAATCAATCCAAGCAAACCTTGAAGACATTAACATCAAAAAAGTATTGTGCCATCCTACATCAGGATTCAGATTGCTGAATTCTGAGATGTAAATAGGCAAACTTGATATGTGTGAAAGTGTAAATGTGCATGTGCATATGCAAAAATACATGACATAAGATCCAAACATTCTCCACTTTGCAAGACACCTTCTTGGTTAGAGTGGTTGTTTAATAAGGTTAGTTTTCTGAATATGTTTTCATCCTAATGCCTCGTTATGCCTAACTGATCCGTGTAGGTAATTTGAGTCATTTGACCCTTTCACTTCAAAACGGGTTGGCTTAGTTATATTTTACCTCAAACAGGTTGAATAAAGAATTTAACTGAAAATGTAGCGTGAAAAGGGTCTAGAGTTTCCTAATCTGTGGTTAACGTATCTTTTGTGACTAATATTTAACCCTTTAATCATTTATTAAAAAAGAAAAAAAAAGGTGTTTGTTGATCAAAGTCATTATAGCCCACCCGCTCAACCAATTACACAAAATTATAGGATTTTGTCGTCCACGACCCATTGCTAACGTGGACCCATTGCTAACCATATGATTATCTCATTTGCTGCAAGAAAGGTAGAGAAAAGACCACATAAAGCTACAAAAAATGTTATATATATAATCCAACATGAAAATATAAATTTTGATACATAGCATAAAACTATTAAACCCCTAAAGGCTAGAGAGACATATAAAATGATACATGAGTGCCACTTCAGCTGCATAACGGCTCTGAAACTGAACTACTTTTTTATCTGCAACATGATTAATGCCGTAAAACAAAATCCCGAAACTTAAAATGCTGAAATTTAACCTAAATGATATTCTCTTTCAACAACAAAAGTCTTGAATTATTATGGGCGATTTCTTGGCTCTTTACCTAAAGTAATGTCTATTTCACTATACACTAATGCAAATCAATAAGAGAAAACTTAACTCAAACATGACTAAGCAAATGATGCACCCCTGCACAAACAAACAAAAAACAAAAATTTTCCTGCATACAGTAAATAAAAGTTTTAACAAAAGTCACATACCCATAAGAAGAACCCATGCCTTTGGATACCTGCAAAAGTATCGAAATAAATCATACACCAAATTAGCCACACATATGTCCATAGAAGGTAAAAAGCACATCTAAAAATATAAGTTTATCACAATATCTTAAGAACTTATCTTGAAAATGAACCACCGACGTTTTTAGGGCAAAATGACTGCGTCCACCGTCTCAGTCATCGTTAACCGTCATCCAACACCGCCATTCAAGGGGAAAACATAAACACTTACAACTCGCTTGATTAAAGAGGAAGAATGAGACATGAAGATGGATAATCGGAACTATAGTGGTTGGTATTTACCTTAAATCATCGGAATTAAGGGATTTAAAACCCTTTTCCCCAACTATCGCCGTCGCCAAAATCTCTGCCTCCTTTTAAATCGGTTAAAGAGGCAAAATGAGGGCATCATCACATAGATATGGCTGGTCGAAGTTCTGCGGAAACTGTCGGAGTTCGATGGTCGTCGCCGGAAAGAACCTACTCTCACAACTTCTCTTGATCTCTCTCAGGTAAGACGGTGTTCTCTAGATGAGAAGGAGACAATGGCGTTGATAGAGAGAGAATCAAGAGACGTCATCTTTAAAGAAACCCATGCTTTATTCCATGCTTTAACCCATACTTGAAAACCACTCTCAAGACACGTGAGGAAGCAATAATTATATGTACAGCAGTATTTCATTCATAAAAGCCATCAATAAAAAGTAGAAGGCTTGTAAATTGTGCAACAAAACTGGTACACCTCCTATGCTTCGGTAGTCATACACCAAATTAGCCACACATATGTCCATAGAAGGTAAAAAGCACATCTAAAAATATAAGTTTATCACAATATCTTAAGAACTTATCTTGAAAATGAACCACCGACGTTTTTAGGGCAAAATGACTGCATCCACCGTCTCAGTCATCGTTAACCGTCATCCAACACCGCCATTCAAGGGGAAAACATAAACACTTACAGCTCGCTTGATTAAAGAGGAAGAATGAGACATGAAGATGGATAATCGGAACTATAGTGGTTGGTATTTACCTTAAATCATCGGAATTAAGGGATTTAAAACCCTTTCCCCAACTGTCGCCGTCGCCAAAATCTCTGCCTCCTTTTAAATCGGTTAAAGAGGCCGAAATGAGGGCATCATCACATAGATATGGCTGGTCGAAGTTCTGCGGAAACTGTCGGAGTTCGATGGTCGTCGCCGGAAAGAACCTACTCTCACAACTTCTCTTGATCTCTCTCAGGTAAGACGGTGTTCTCTAGATGAGAAGGAGACAATGGCGTTGATAGAGAGAGAATCAAGAGACGTCATCTTTAAAGAAACCCATGCTTTATTCCATGCTTTAACCCATACTTGAAAACCACTCTCAAGACACGTGAGGAAGCAATAATTATTTGTACAGCAGTATTTCATTCATAAAAGCCATCAACGAAAAGTAGAAGGCTTGTAAATTATGCAACAAAACTGGTACACCTCCTATGCTTCGGCAGTCATACACCAAATTAGCCACACATATGTCCATAGAAGGTAAAAAGCACATCTAAAAATATAAGTTTATCACAATATCTTAAGAACTTATCTTGAAAATGAACCACCGACGTTTTTAGGGCAAAATGACTGCATCCACCGTCTCAGTCATCGTTAACCGTCATCCAACACCGCCATTCAAGGGGAAAACATAAACACTTACAGCTCGCTTGATTAAAGAGGAAGAATGAGACATGAAGATGGATAATCGGAACTATAGTGGTTAGTATTTACCTTAAATCATCGGAATTAAGGGATTTAAAACCCTTTCCCCAACTGTCGTCGTCGCCAAAATCTCTGCCTCCTTTTAAATCGGTTAAAGAGGACGAAATGAGGGCATCATCACATAGATATGGCTGGTCGAAGTTCTGCGGAAACTGTCGGAGTTCGATGGTCGTCGCCGGAAAGAACCTACTCTCACAACTTCTCTTGATCTCTCTCAGGTAAGACGGTGTTCTCTAGATGAGAAGGAGACAATGGCGTTGATAGAGAGAGAATCAAGAGACGTCATCTTTAAAGAAACCCATGCTTTATTCCATGCTTTAACCCATACTTGAAAACCACTCTCAAGACACGTGAGGAAGCAATAATTATATGTACAGCAGTATTTCATTCATAAAAGCCATCAATGAAAAGTAGAAGGCTTGTAAATTGTGCAACAAAACTGGTACACCTCCTATGCTTCGGTAGTCATACACCAAATTAGCCACACATATGTCCATAGAAGGTAAAAAGCACATCTAAAAATATAAGTTTATCACAATATCTTAAGAACTTATCTTGAAAATGAACCACCGACGTTTTTAGGGCAAAATGACTGCATCCACCGTCTCAGTCATCGTTAACCGTCATCCAACACCGCCATTCAAAGGGAAAATATAAACACTTACAGCTCGCTTGATTAAAGAGGAAGAATGAGACATGAAGATGGATAATCGGAACTATAGTGGTTGGTATTTACCTTAAATCATTGGAATTAAGGGATTTAAAACCCTTTCCCCAACTGTCGCCGTCGCCAAAATCTCTGCCTCCTTTTAAATCGGTTAAAGAGGACGAAATGAGGGCATCATCACATAGATATGGCTGGTCGAAGTTCTGCGGAAACTGTCGGAGTTCGATGGTCGTCGCCGGAAAGAACCTACTCTCACAACTTCTCTTGATCTCTCTCAGGTAAGACGGTGTTCTCTAGATGAGAAGGAGACAATGGCGTTGATAGAGAGAGAATCAAGAGACGTCATCTTTAAAGAAACCCATGTTTTATTCCATGCTTTAACCCATACTTGAAAACCACTCTCAAGACACGTGAGGAAGCAATAATTATATGTACAGCAGTATTTCATTCATAAAAGCCATCAACGAAAAGTAGAAGGCTTGTAAATTGTGCAACAAAACTGGTACACCTCCTATGCTTCGGCAGTTGTACAACGTGCAAAGAGAGATGCACTATCAACATCTAAATGTTTATATAGGAATATATATGTAGAAAATTGGTTTGTATGTATATGTGTGTACGAATATAGTTATATGTATATGTGTATATAAACGAGATGTTTACCTACCCCGCGCGTTGAAGCGGGGTTGAATTTGTATATATAACGAAAGTAAACAAGTTAAGTGGTATAAAACGTAAAAGTTTATAAGTCTCGTGGTAAAGTATAAAACTATAGAAGTATATTAAAAGCGAAAGTAGAAAAGTTAAAAGTTTCGTGTCCAAAGTAGAAGACAAAAAAACTTTAAAAGTTAGAGAATTAAAAAATTAGGGAGTATAAAAAGTAAAAGTCTAAAATTCTTGTGGTAAAAGTATAAAACTATAAAAATATACTAAGTTAAGTGGTATAAAACGTAAAAGTTTAAAAGTTTTGTAGTGAAAGTATAAAACTATAAAAGTATACTAAAAACGAAAGTATAAAAGTTAAAATTTTCGTGGCCAAAGTAGAAGACAACAAAACTTAAAACAAAAAAAAAGTTTAAAAGTTAGAGGGTAAAAAAGTTAAGGGGTATAAAACGTAAAAGTCTAACAGTCTTGTAGTGAAAGTATAAAACTATAAAAATATATACTAAAAACGAAAGTAGAAAAGTTAAAAGTTTCGTGGCCAAAATAGAAAACAACAAAACTTAAAATAAAAATAAAAACTTTAAAAGTTAAACGGTACAAAACGTAAGAGTATGAAACAATGTGGCCAAACTATGAAAACTAAAAGTTTACTATTTCGTTAAAAAGAAAAAAAAACAAATCTAAAAAGTTTAGGGTAGAAAGCGTCAAAGCACCAAAGTCACATGGCCAAAGTTTAAAAAACCAAAAGTCTGTCGGCTTTAAAATTTGATTGTATAATATATAAATTTGGTTATTATGTTGTATGATTTAGTAGAGAGAGCTTCCAATGAGAAATTTGGTTTGAGTAAGAAAGGATTTCAGCCATTGGATCTTGATCTTAATAAAAATGAATGGGGGTGTTTTAGTCTTAGTCATCTTTGTTGACTTTTTATCTACTTCCCCCATTTTCATTAAAACGTTCATAACTTTCACATACGACATTTAAAAAAAATACTACCATAAAAACGAGCTTTTTATCTTTAAAACGCGTATAGTGTTGCTATATAAAAAATTTATAAAAACAATATTCTTTCGATTTTTGACACAATGTTCAGATCATTGTGTCATTGTGTCAGAATGTTCAGATCATTGTGTCATTGTGTCATTGTGTCAAAAATATATATAGTGTTGCTACAAATAAAATAAAAAAAATTTATTCTTTCGGTTTTTTACACCATATGACACAATGATCTGAACATTTTTTTGACACAATGATCTGAACATTTTGATACAACCGAAAGAGTAATTTTTTTTATATATAACAACACTGTACGCGTCTTAAAGATAAAAAACGCTCGTTTTTATGGTGTAATTTAAAAAAAATGTCATATCTAATAGTTATGAAGGTTTAAAAAATGGGAGGAATTTGATAAAAAGTCAAAAATGATCTTCCATCTTTTGTTTTCTTTTGTTTTTCTCTCTAATTTTACGCAGGAAAATTTTGGTCATAGATCTTTATTTAATTGAAAATCCAATGGTTATTATTTTTTTTTATCATTTTTAAAAACTAAACTTCTCACAATAATCTCATCCAGATTTAGTAATGTATGATTTTAGTGGTCATTAAGAGTTAATTTGTCGTTCCTATATGTTATTATATGGTGACGACAAAATGGCCTATCTATACAATTTTGCTGGGTGTGACACTTCGGTTAAATTCATGTATTTTACCCGACCCATTTTCGAATAATTTTGATCATAAAATCGCTGAGCATTTGCTTTTCGACTAAATTTCGTACTAACTTAAGATATAAATTAAATAAACAAAAACGATTCATGAGCTCATTGGAGTAATTAAAATCTTTGGTGTTATATTTTAGCAAGCTTATTTGAGTTATGAAAAATATTTCGTTAACAAACGTTGGTGACAAATCAAGTTATGATCAACCCGGTATCCGTCTAAGAGATATAGTGCACTCATAAAAATAACTGCTAAATCAAGTATGACGAAAATTATTTTGGGTTATGCCATTGCGAGCGTAATTTAATTTTAGTAATTTTCATATAATTACTTTTATGTTTCGTGCCAGAAAATTTACCAGTTATACCGCTATATGTCAGTATTATACCAGTTAATCACCTATTACTACAATAAATATATATATATATATATATATGCATCATTACACATGGCAAGTTAAGAGGTGTGTGTGTGACACCTAGTGGACACTTGTCATGATGTTGTGACGCCCACTCCCAGACTTGGCTCTAGAAGGGGTCACTCATCGGATTTACTCATGAACGCAAGGTATAACAGAGATAACAAAAGCAGCGGAAATTAAAAACTTTTATTTATTTATAACGCCAAGTACAAGTAAGATAAAATTTCTACAACGGTTAACGATAAATATAAAAGATAACGATTAATAGATATGCATCTATCTACATTACTTAAGCCAGCATGCCCGTATAGTCTTCTCCTAATAGCTTGCCCATCCATTCCGCTCAAACATGAGCCTTTCCCTTGATGCTTGGATCTTTAACCTCACCTAATATACATGCTTTAAAAAGTCAGCTTACGCTGGTGAGTTCTAAGTATTAAAACTTTACCTTAACCTCGAAAGGTTACTTCAAACATTTGGGCCTAGCGGCCCCTTCTTTATAAACGTTTAGTGGGTATAAGACATAACAGAGTTATACCAAACATAACATTTAAACCTTCAGTATTAAAAATCATTTAATACTCTAAATCATCTTCCCTGCTAATAATCATTTTGCATAAAGAAAGTCATACAAAACAATATAAGCAAAACCTCTTCTACTAAGCATTGTCTTACTGGGACTAATCTTAGTCCATTCGGTTGGCCGTCGCCTCCCGACCTCCTGAGTAACCGTCGCTACTCTAGTGGCTTTTATATCCACTGCTTGAATTGTACAATTCCCCTCAACCCTCCTTAAGACAATATTTGCTTAGATTAAAACTTCTTTAAAATAACCCCAAGGGTCATTTCCTTTATTCTCAAAAACTCGTTTTCCTCTTTTTAAACTTTTCTTTAAAAGTTTAACTTCTTTATTACCCGTTCATTATAACCTTCCCGAAAACAGTAATAACAGGTAATAATAACTTTAAAACAGTTATAAGTATTATAACTTTTTCACGTATGTGTATCAACACAAAACAGGTAATGATATCTCAAATACTTTTCAAGTAAACAGTTGAATATATATATCATTGCATGTATATCAGGCCCGAAAATATTAAAACATTTAAAACATTTAAAAGTGGGCTCATAGAACTCACCTTATTCTCTTAGGCCAATTAATTCAGTCAGAACCTCCTTTACGTCTTCCAATTTAACCTAATTGCGTATTGTATGATGTTAACGCAAGGTTTTATATAATAAACACTTCTTATGTTTATTTTAATACCTTATTTACTTAATAATGTATATTATTAAGTTTATATACTTTTAAGGGTCAAAATGACCAGAATGCCTCTGGAGGCATATTATCTGCTTTTATTGATAATTATGAAGACGCGCATTCCTATAAGTAGACGCTCACTCCGGGGTCGCCCAGTGTTGGGATGCCATTGCCCAGATGGGATGGCGACACCCCCGCTATGCCAGAAACCCCAGTGTACAGGCGCCTACCCTTCCGGTCCGCACGAACTTCTAATATCCGATTAACTCGGTATTTTCAATACTTCATTATTTATTCATTTTAACTTCATATACACTTAATATATGTATAAACATGATACTATGCCAAACGTCAAGTCCCCATACCCTCCAGATTATTTTATATTAAATAATCTTATTTGGAAACCCTAATTTCATGAAATTCTCGTTTTATTATCAAAACTCATTTTTATTCAAAACCAACTTAGGGTATTATCCATAATAACATTTTATAATATCCTTTAAAATGGCAAAGCTTAATTCAAAACCGTTTACTCGATTTGGGCAGAACAACGACATGAAAACCCTAATTTTGACCCGTTAACAAAACCTTTACCAAACCTTTTCCAATTGTGAAATAAACTTAGGGCTTTCTTAAAACACATTAAATTATGATTACCTACAAAAATTTAGAGCCTAACTCCCACCCGATCACCCGAATTTGATGATTTATATCCAAGAACCCTAATTTTAACCTAGATTTAGAACTCGATCATAACAACAATATTAACTGAAATTGATTGAGGGCTATTGTAGATCATACCAAAGTATGTAGAACTGCAGAAGATGGCCTTCTAATTCCTCACCGATTGCTCGAATTTTGCAGAGGAAGATCGCGGACGAGGTTAGGGTTTTTAGGAGATAAATCTCGTGAATTGGCGAGTTGTTATGGATGATCTGAGGTCCATTATATAGCAGTCGAGGTCGCCCAAGGTCCCTCCACGTTCGTAGGTGAGTAATTTGGTCGAAATGACACGTTAGGGTGGCCAAACGTAGGCTGCAAGTTCGAGCTACGGCCAAAATCGCGACCTGGTCGGCTCGCGTACCGCCTAGGGGAGGGAGAGGGTGGCGCGTACCGCCTGGTACTTTGCCAGAATGACAGAAATGGTCCCTCTAAGTTTTATTTACATTTTAGCCCCCAAACTCCTACCAATTGTTATGTTAGGCTATAAAACACTTAAGGGTACATTTATAAAAGTTTATAAGGTTCTAAACATGCCCGATGATATACGTATATATACGTTTTATATTTTTCAATTATTGACGCTTTTAGCCCCTTAACTTTTGTTTTAAGCTATTTAGCTTTATATCTTTCGATGTAGCTATCATTTTATGTTCCATAACCTTACTAAACATGATTCTAACATTCTCGAGGGTTCGGGTTATATATATTAATATATATACACATATATACATATATTATTACATAGTTTACACTTTCTACCCCTTTAACTTTGCAATATACATCATTTTATGTCACGAATCATGTTAGGACATATCCTTACTATATTTTAAGTTTTAAAATACTTACAAGAGTTATAGTCACATATAACATATGTATTGCTTATAACTTTGCATAAATTACGCTTTTGGCCCTTTTACTTTTTTCGTTAACTATTAACATGCATTTCTATACGTATTTTCTTATCAATGGTCTATGCTATTCACATAAGCATGTATTCATGATTTAAACACGTATACGAGACGTAATCAGTCATGTCTCATCATTTCTAAGCCCGTTTATCATATAAACACGTGCTTTATTTATTTATTACCATTTCTAACTCATATTTACAATAAAGCACATAGGTAAATATTTTAAGATACGAACTTACCTAGACGAAAATATCGGGGTGTTACAGATGTGTGCCATTTGTCCATTTCCATATATATATATATATATACAAACCTACACACACACACATACACATACACACTCTCTCTCTTCTTTCCCCCTTCCATCTCACGTACACTCTCCCTCTCTCTCTAAGATTTTTGAAAACTATCACTCTACACCAAGAACTTGCAAGCAATCAAGGGGTTAAGTCAAGAAGATCAAATCACAAGGTTTCAAGACTAGGAGGGTTGCCATTCTTCTTTTCATCTCAAAAACTCTAGTATGAAGCTTTCTCTCTCTACTCTCTCTCTAGAATTCTTAAGTTTAAGCTTAGATTTTGATCCTCCAAGGCTTGAATGATAATGATTCTTACAAGTTGGAGAGCTTGAATCCTTAAAACAAATGGAATAAGTGACATCATGGGATTAGATCAATGAGTTATGTTGATGAACACATAATCTCATTGTAAAAAAAAAAACCCCATATGAAATCCTAATATTTTGGGATTCAAATCTTGTTCTAGTTTGAAAGATTGAAGTTATTGGATGAAAAAGATATGTACATAAGTGTGGGTATGTGTCGAAATGTATATATATATATACATGCATGCATTCGTGTGTATATATATATATATGTGGGTGTGCATGTCTTATATGCATATACATGTATGTATGATGATATATGTGCATGAAAGTAAAGATAATGATAATTTTTTTACTAAAATATAAAAACTTTGTATATTATGAAGTTTAATTATAAATATAAGTGTTTTTGCAACTTTACATCCTATTTCTCGTTGGCCAAC
>JBCNJP010014454.1:0-10931 GCA_039602395.1 Deinandra increscens subsp. villosa | reverse complement strand
CTGCTTGTTTAGGCTATTCGTAATGGGGCGTTTTTGGGCTCCATAACGCCCCATAACGCCCCATATAACGCCCCGTCCCACTACGCTGGGGCGTTATGGGGCGTTATGGTGCCCAAATTCGCCCCGGGCGTTAGGGATAAAACGCCGAAGAAGGGTTTAAAAGTAATGATTGTGGGGCGTTATAGGGGCTTTATCCACTACACCATAAATCCCCATAAAGCCCCTTGTCCAGTCATCGTCCACATGGCGGATAACGCCCCATTTGGGGCTTTATCCACTACACTTAGCCTTATAGAGAAAAGAAATGTCACAATCCATTAAGAAGTGTTTTTACTTGACATAAAGTGGTATTTTGCTTAGTTACAAACAAGAGTGTTTGACACATGTCAACATATTTAAATAAAATGGTATTTTGCTTAATAGCAAACAAGAGTGTTTGACACATGTCAACATATTTAAATAAAATGGTTTTTAATTTTGACTGGAGTTTATTTGACCATCTATAAAGAACACACATGTTAATCACGATTGACATGCATCATGATCTCATCATACATGAATACAGGATTGTAGTTTGCCGTCGCTGTCACCGAACGCACATGTACCACATTATAATTTGTCGCCGCATCGCGTCGCGATAACAAAAACAAATATCATGTTGTAAATTGTCGTCGCCACCGAATGCGCGGACACAAGATAAATAATGCGCTATAAACTGTCGCCCGCCGCAACGCGCGGGTACCCCACTAGTACTTAAATAATATTTATTTATGAAAAGCAATGCTCTGTAATGTCCTAAATCGTAGTTGTAGAGGCTAGATTATGAGGCTTGTAATATTAAATAAGTTGGGCTGGGCTTAGAGGGTTTCATTAGATTAGTAGGCTAGTTTTATTATGTTTAGGCTAGTTTACTATTAGATTGGGCATGGGCTTGGGTTTATGATTGGGCTTATTGGGTTTATGATTAGCCCATTAGGTTGTAAGAGGTGGTATAAATACCACCTCATGTTCACGATTAAGGTAAGCATTCCATTTGAGTTCACGAGATCTTCATCTTTGTGTGTGTTTACGATCAGATCTCTCGGTTGCTTCTAGATAGACGATTTTCATTCAAGGCTTCATCTTTTCACTAGATCTAGTCTATTTCTTCTACTATTTTCTTGAATCGATCATTCACGAGGATTCCGCACTCGTGTTTGATTAGTATATCGTGTGTTTGGGAGTTTTCAGGACCTACAATTGGTATCAGAGCCAAGAAACAAGTGTTTCGAGGTTCTCACGATATAGATTCAAGTGTTTTTCTGGGTTGGTGTTCGTGTTTTTGAAGATTCGAAGGTTTTTGGGTGATTACGATTTCCGGTTGCTGCTGATTCTTCGAATTTTCTGGGTTTTCGAGGTGTTCACGATTGGTTTCGGTTGAAGATTGGCTGTTTACGATTCCAAGATTGTATTTTTAGACGTTCACGACCCGGCGAAAGTTGTTTACGATTGTACTTGGTACTGTACTTGAGTTTACGATTTGTTCGAATCGTAAAGGGTGTTTACGACATTTTCAAATCGGAAATAGGTGTTTACGATCCGGTGGTCGTAATCAGGAATCGTAATCTCGTTTACGATTATTTTAAGGCGGTTAAGGTGTTTACGACTGAAGGTGTTTACGATCCAGCTGTCTGAACGGGTGTTTACGATCGGAATCAGGGTTTACGATCGGAATCTAGTTTGCGGCAAAAAGTCTCATTTTCACACTTTCACGGAAACGGGCGTAACTTTTGACTCGTTTGGAGTTAGAAGCTCAAATTTGAACACGACGTTCGTGACAACAAGCCCCAGAATTACCCCAGACTAACGTCCAGGGGAGCCCGTTTTGACCCCCAAATTCCACTCCGAAGGCCTCCGTTTTTCAGTTTTAAGTTTTTGACACTATTTTTTGAATAGTACTTTTGCCGATTTTGCCGTTTTTGCAGATTTTTCAAGATTTTCAGAAGCTGCAAAATGAGTTCAGTGGTTGAAGAAAAGAATATATTTGAGGACGAAGATGCTGAGATATGCCCCAATCCTACTTGTGCTCGGATAATTCCTGAACTTAAAGAAATGTGTAGAAATTTTCAGTCAGAATTGTTTGAGACAAAGTGCGAGAAGAGTTCCTTTAAGGGTAGATGGCAAAAGAATGAAGAGAAGGTTAAAGCTCAGAAATTAGATATAGCAAAATATAGGAACCTTGCAACTGAGAACGCCTATCTGTATGACAACGCTAAGTTAGAAATAGCTGAGCTAAGTAAGCAGATAGATGACCTGAAGCATAAGAACAATGAGATGCAGGTTAAACTTGATATGAATCAAATGAGGAGCAAAAGAATGCTTGATGCTGGAAAGGAATTGTCACATGCTGTTGTGACTGGTCAAGTTGGGAAACACACACCTGGATTTGGATCAGAAAAGACTGATAAGGCCTTGGCTGCAAACAGCATTATTCCTCCACCAGTTCCCAGAGACATTATAGGAATACTTCTTAGTGAGGATCAAGTTGAACGAACCAAGTCAGATTATAAAGAAGCTGCTCCTCCTGTTGATAGTGTCTTGGTTGGAACTACACCATTGACACAAGAGGAAATTGATAATGAAGCAAATATGACTTATGGTGAAGGGAGAGTAAAGGATATATCAGAGAGATGATGCTGAGTGCCAAGAATACAACAGGTGTCATAACTCCAAGTCTGATGAAGCTGGGGTAGAGTTGAAACCATACCCTAAAATTGAAACCCCATGCTTGAAAGTAATTGACAAAGTTAAAAGGGAAAAGGTGATCTTGACGACACGGCCTGGGGGGAAGATCTTTATGACATCTGGATCTATGTTTGACCAAGAACCAGATGTTGGGTATGACTTACCATCCTTCTCCTCCAAGTTCAAGGGACTAACTGATGGAGTGATCGGTGAAGCTAAAGTTGAGAAGCCAAAGATCACCATCAAGCATCCGAGTGTGAAGCCAACAGCTGTGAGTGAAGAATGAAAAACTCAAGGGAGTAGCTGTGTCTCCTATTTCTTCAGTTGGATCATGCAGTTGCTGTTGTAATTGCAAGGATGGTGCTTCAACGTCAAAGAATCAAGGAAGCACAAAGATAGTAAAGACAGGTTCGACACAGGCTTCGACGAACCAGCAGAAAGTCAAATCTGAAGCAGCAGTCAAAGCAACGAAGCAGACACAAGGCAAACCAGCTCCATATCAGCCACCAAAGACGAATGGGTACACGTCTGACTTCTATCTAAAGAAGCAGACTTGCTTTAATTGTGGCATCGCTGGTCATATTGCTAGAAACTGTCTGTATCGCCCCTATGAACCCTATTATCCGAAAACTCAAAGGGTTTCATCTCAGGAGTCTGTGAAGTCTAAGCCGATGATGGTGCAAAAACCTAAGGCAATGAAGACTGTTACTCCTAAGGTTAAACCCTCTGATCAACATTGGGGCGCTGCCAAAGCTGAAAGAAAATCTTTAAATCAAAACAACAGCTTTCCAAGTTACCAAAATTTCCAAAAACAGGTGAAGAAACCATTTTCAAAGCAATCAAAGCTTGAAAAACCCAAGGTAACTAAAACTGTTTTGAAAAATATTCTAAAACGCAGAAGGTTGAAATCCCTAAAGTCACAACTCAAAAGGTGACTAAAACAAAAACTGTTTTGAAAAGTGAATCTAAAACGAAGAAGGTTGAAATACCTAAAGTCACAACTCCAAAAGTGACTAAAACAAATGTTAAATCACCTGGAATTTGGAAGCCAAAAGTCAAGGCAGCTACAACCGAATCATCCCAACTTCCTGATTTTTCAAAGGGGATGTTCTTACAAGAAGTATCCTTTATTGATTCCTCAGGTGTACCCAGAAAAACAATGGCCTGGGTACCAATGGCTAACTAATCTCTCACTCTGTGCAGGAACAGATCAAGGAGGATTATCACTAACGGTTTTATTACTAATTTGTTTGTTGATAAGTGATTGTTCCAGGCACAGTTTAGGAGACGTATCTTCATGTCATGTCAAGTAATCTATACAATGGAAGGTATGTCTCTTTGAGAGGTAAAATGTCAAAATCAGCACGAAAGGTACTGTTCTTAACTTGGTTGTGTGAATGAAGCGGCAAAGGGTGTTTTGAGTCAAACCAAATTTCCTAAAATTTTCAATTGATTGATTAAGTGTTTGACTTCAAATGAAATAACGCGTGCATGTCATGAAACCCAATTTTCTAAAATTTTCAAAATCAATACTTTGAAAGTTAGCTTGGCCAGATGTCTTCAAAGTTTTGTGTTTTGTTCTTTTAAGTGTGTTTGTGTGTTTTATCTTTATTGTTAAAAAAAAAAAAAAAAAAAAATGAAAAAATGATGCTCACAAAATTGTGACATTAAAAATCAAAAAGCAAGGGGAAGAAATGTAAAGAAGAAGAAAATGTTGACCCCTCAAAAATAGTGTGCTTTTCAATTTTTAATTGTTGTCTTGTTTTTGAGAAGTTTAGGGGAAGTAAAATGAATGTTCGGGTTGGAGATGGCTGACACGCGTAAGGCGGAAGTGAAAGGCAAGCTCCACGGTGATATGCTCGGTAGGCTCGACCTAATCGTATGACCACCAATGAAAGTGCAGTAAACTTAAAAGATATATATGTTTAGTTTCTCATCCCAGGTTGCATGGTTTAAAAGACTGAGTCCCAGCAAAAACGGGTTGAGAGTGGTAATTATACCTAGTATTCACTCTCTCACACGCCATGTCTCTGCTGTCATGACTACACCACATAATAAAAAGAAAAGAAAAAGAAAAGAAAAAGAAAAGAAAAAGATATAAAAAGAAAAAATGAAAAAGAAAAGAGAATAAATAATCACTCAGTTGGTCTTCTTTGCGTGCTTAGCGGCCGACCTGATCACCAACTGATGGTTAATGAAATAAGTGGTAGTCATAACGGTGTTGCATGGTTCCTCAAGTTGGGGGTTTGTGAATCCTCAATAAACTCTGAGGTTGGGTAGGTTTTGCTGTGTACACTTGGGTGTGGGGACAATTAAACATGACGGTAATATTGTACCATATTAAGCATGACGCATTCGGTTGGGATTAAACGGGTTTGAGTTTAAAGCGGACAAACATACCGGCAATCACCTGGACTAGTCGAGTAACTGAAGCTGAAAAGGGTTCCTCAGTCAGATTCATATGGTTTGATCCCTTGTAAACTTTCTCATGTTTTATATTGGTAAGTAGTTGTTTATTTTTATCTTTCGTGTGTGAGTCGTTAAGTTCCTTTTTATGTGTTTTCGTCTTGGCCAGGTTGATTTGAGAAGTCAAAATATGTTTTTCAAGGGTTTTAATGCATGACTATATGCCCCCGACAGATCTTGCCAAATTTTTAGGGGAAGGAGTATGGGATAATAAGTATTATCCGAAGGGAACTCGAGGATGATACTTATTATCTAAAGGAAAAGACTTCCTCCGACAGATCTTGCCAAATTTTTAGGGGAAGGAGAGGGGATAATAAGTATTATCCGAAGGGAACTCGAGGATGATACTTATTATCTAATGAAAAGACTTCCATAATACATAGTATCTGAAGGGAACTCGAAGATAATATGTATTATCTCAGGGGAAGTCCTTAGCTGAGGGGAAGTAATCAGCTAAGGGGAAGTCTTTAGAGGTCTTTGGGTTCAGGGGAAGTTTTATAGAAAACCCGTAATCTATATTAGGGTTTTTGGTTAAAATTATGTTAATTTGAATCAACTGAACTGATGATAATTATCTCTAACCCAAAGACCAGTCATCAAATGTCTGGTGGAATATATTTTTTCAAATGTGTGTCAGACAGGTTGATGATAGAAAGTTGCTGCTGCTGCTGCTCAAAGTTAAAGAGCCAGCCGGACAAGACTTCCATCTGAATAAGCAACAGTTCAGGGGAAGTTGTTGGTTTCTTTACACGCTTCTAAAAGATTTTCAAAGAAGATGCTCACAAGCTTAGGGGAAGCAGAAGACTTCAAGTCTCGTTGAAGAAAGTGATGCAGAGAGCAGTCAGAGATCATGAAGATCCAAGTTCAACAATCAAATTCTTCAAAGTTAGGGGTTTTCAAAATTTCAACCCTCTAATTTATGAAGATTCAAGACAGTTACCGAAGATTCAGCTAGAACCAGTTCTTTCAAAAGAAGCAAGTCATTGAGAATCCTCCATCTCATTAACTTGTTCATTTCAAGAAGTTCGAGCTGTTGCTGATCAAGAGAAAGTCCCAAGTGCCCGTCATGAAACCCATTGAAGATTTCTGCGGAAAGAATCTTCATCAGCATCTATGCCAGCCAGTCAAGAAGAAGTTTTTCAAAGATCGAAGACATTTAATATCTCAAGCCTAGGGGAAGATTGTAGAGGCTAGATTATGAGGCTTGTAATATTAAATAAGTTGGGCTGGGCTTAGAGGGTTTCATTAGATTAGTAGGCTAGTTTTATTATGTTTAGGCTAGTTTACTATTAGATTGGGCATGGGCTTGGGTTTATGATTGGGCTTATTGGGTTTATGATTAGCCCATTAGGTTGTAAGAGGTGGTATAAATACCACCTCATGTTCACGATTAAGGTAAGCATTCCATTTGAGTTCACGAGATCTTCATCTTTGTGTGTGTTTACGATCAGATCTCTCGGTTGCTTCTAGTAGACGATTTTACATTCAAGGCTTCATCTTTTCACTAGATCTAGTCTATTTCTTCTACTATTTTCTTGAATCGATCATTCACGAGGATTCCGCACTCGTGTTTGATTAGTATATCGTGTGTTTGGGAGATTTCAGGACCTACAGTAGTAACGTGGTTTAGTAAAACTGATGTCCGTAACATACGTTATCGGGTATGAACTAGTTTTGTATAGTTAAAGTGCTCAACCGATATCGCGGGTAGCTAATCCGTTGTTCCATGCACTAAGGAAGTTTGTACCAAAGCTGACTAATATTGTAGTGGCAGCGCCATCATGTTTTGCGGACCTACGTCATCGCGGATTTGCCTCCCCCGTGTCCTCTCGGGATCACGGTCAGATAGGCTGATATTGTACCTCCGTGCACTCCCCGTGCCACGGGGCGGAGTTTGTCAAACTCCAGTAGATCTACCCAACATCCCCTCGCTTTACAATTAATGGTACAATTTAGTTGAGGACTTTTTCAGTTATAAGGCAATCCTTAGAAATCATGTGATATCATGTGGTTTAGACTTTAACCTACACTAGCCATATTAAAACGGTTTTCCTTTGGGTTCTCATGAATCCCGAAAATATTTCCAGTTTCGTTTTAGAAATAGTTATTTAAGTATTTCACAAGTGTCTCCCATAAAACACTTCAAGTTCATCAAGTGGGTGCCGAGCACTCCTAAGTTTTCAAGTTCATCAGAGAGGTGCATAGCACTCTTAAGGTTGTCAGCATTGTTTTCCATTAAGTTATTCAGTGTGACCCAACCGGGTTCACGGTAAATGGGTTAGTGACACTCACCTTTGGTTGCACTGCTACACTTGCTAAGTAATCCAAATGTTGTTTGCTTAACGAAGACCTAAGAACACGTTTAGGTCTTAAGTATTAGTTTTGTGTCTAATCTTTAACTTAACGTCACTATGGCCCATAACATAGCACGTTGGAACTATGACACGACATATCGACACACGACACCGATGGTTGATCATAAACAAGGGTTCACATAACACAGAAATCAAAGCATGTTTCATTATTGTATAATCATGTAAGTCATGGCATAGCATTCAAGTAAGTTGCACAAGTTTGGGTTTGGTCAGATCATAGTTTCGCTAGACAGTGTCGCTACACAGTTTCGCTATGTGCACGGGCAGCATTTTCGCTAGGGAATACCCGATGACACAGTTTCGCTAGGCTAGTTTCGCCCGAAACTGCTGAAGCAGTTTCGCTAGCCTAGTTTCGCTTGAAACTGGTTTGAACTTTCGTTCAGGTTGGTTCGCTCGGTAGTTTCGTTCGAGCAGGTCTACTTGGTTTACACGGCGACACTACAGTTTCGCTCCATAGTGTCGCTGGATGAAGATATACATAATTTCGCTAAGTAATTTCGCCCAGAGAACTTCATAGTTTCGCTAGTCGCGAAAAACACACAAATCAGTCCAAAAATCAATCTAACAGCCTCCATACTTCATGTAATTCAATATCTAGCATGCATAATCATTTACCAACATCATAGAAGCAGTTTTAACACCTTAAACATGGATTTTCACATTCAAATCACCAAAAACACATTTTAAACCTAAAATGACCTAAATAGCATAAATCTTCATTATGGTTGGTTTTCAAACGTAAAGTTACAGACTTTATGATGGATCTAGCCTTCCTAAGCATTATCACAGAAGCATACACGATTTCATGAAGGTTTGGGCATGCTTTAAGGTAAAACACCAAGAAAACACATAAAAAGGCTCATGGGGCTTACGATTTGGTCTTGGATTCGAATGGATGAGATGTGATGATGGTCCTTTGGTGGTTTTCTCGGCTGGCCAGAGATCTCGAGTGAGCAGATGAGAGTGGTGTGTGTTTTGTGTGAAATGAGGCAAAAATGGGATCTCTAGGGTTTTATGTTATTATATATCAGGGGCTAGTTTCGCTGGTCAGTTTCGCTGGCCAAGCGAAACTGGCTCTGAACTCGTGCAAGTCAAATGATTTAGCCGACTACCGGGCGACACTATAGTTTCGCCCTGTAGTTTCGCTGGCAACCAAAAAGGGCAATTTTTCATTTTATTCTTAGTACTAAATCATGCGTTTAAATCACATTGCACATAATGACAATAAATAAATAAACACATAGCACATATGGACGGGTTCGGTGATCAACCAAAGGTCGTGGACGTATTCGGCCTAGTTAAGCATTAGTTACTAAGTTAACACTTATAACGTAACTAACGGAGTTTGTTTAACGGAAGTTAACCTTGGAATTCTTGGGTGTCACAGTTGACTTGTTTGATGTCATCATTTCCATTTCCCTAGCATGCAACTTCCCAGTTAAATCATGAAATGACAATGTGGAATATTCCTTATCATGAGTAAGTAGTAAAATATAATTCTCCCACTTAGCTGGTAAAGCTTCCATCAGTTTCTCTTTTAGTTCCTCCTCGGTCTTCTGAATGTCCAGCACTTTCATTTCATTAATCAGATGTGAAAATCTGGATACAAGTGCAGAAATATTTTCTTTATCATAGTGTTGAAAATTTTCAAATTCTTTGTTCAACACTTTTCTTCTACTCTTCTTGTATTGATCATTGCCTTCGCATTTTGCAGATAGTGCATCCCACAACTGTTTTGACTTTTTGCAAGTACTAAACTGATGTAACAATTCAGTGGGCAGAGCCATTGTTAGATAACCAAAAGCTTTTTCTTCAAGCTCATAGAGTTTTCTTTCAGCTGCATCGAAATTGTGAAAATCTCCATCTTCCTTTGGATGCATATACAGCTTGCTAATTGGAATCCATAAATCGACATTATTTGTGCTGATGTAAGCAGAAAATCTTTGTTTCCAATTGTGATAATCCTCCAGCTTCAACAATTTGGGAACTTTCTAGCTTGTTCCAATTTCGTTATCGAAGTTGAGCAAGGTTTGCATTGCACTTTGCATAGCAGCGAATGCTTGAAGATCAGACATTTATCACCAAAAATGATACTTCAAAAACTTCGAACTAAAAAATGAAGGTCTTCCAAACGGATTTTGGGTACCTAAACGGAGGGTACTGGCTGTTAGACTAGTAAAAGTCTAGATCTTTTCGAGACGGTCGTTTTGGCTGGTATTGGGTTCCGTAACTCTTAACGAAACTTAAGTTACGTCAGTTTTAGTGAAAGTTACTTTTCTGCCAGCGGACCAAAATCTCTCTCAACGTACCAACCAATTAACCAACGTACCACCAATCTTCGGCGGACCACCCGCGTACCATAGACTTAGCATACTAGAAAATGGACCAGATTCACCAGCGTACCACTTTGGTACGGTGTAACTGTCAGCGTACCAATCAATAAAAGTCGCGTACCACCGATGAAGATTGCCTCCTTCCGTACCAAAAACCAGCGTACCAGAACCTTTGAAGATTGCCTTGCGTACCACCGAGCGTACCAAAGGCGTACCAGCTGTTCGTCGAGCGTACCAACGGCGTACCACGCTGAAATCGACGGTTTTTCGCAAATTTTGATGTTTTGGACTGTAATTCGCAGCAGTAGACTAGGAAAACACTTAAGGAATGTGTAGAAATCATTTGTAGCACTAGAAGCACTTAGAATTGACAAAAAATGATGAAAAATGAATAAACCCAAACTTTCTCTCACTAGAAATCCGAATTTGATAAAAAACACCACAGTAGAGCAACCTAATGTTAGAAAAAACGTACCGATTGATCCCATGAACACCGTATACAATCCAGTGTGAATCCTGTAATCCGATCAACAGTACTAATTTGCAACTTGGAATTAAACCAGAATCGCGACACTCTTTCAGATCAAACTATTTGACGGTACACACACATGTTTGACCGGATAAGACTGGTTTACCAACCAAGAACTAGATTTTGATTCATTGATAATCCTTCTACCAAGAGTATGAAAATTGTTCGATGGTTTCTGCAACTTTTCATATGAACAAATGAAGAAAACGGTTTTTACCAAACATCAAATTTTGTGTGTGTAGATATATAACAAAAAGGACGTCTCCATATATAAAACACATCAAAATTGAAATAACTTCGACATATATATGTTAATATTAAATACATGATATTAAAATTAAACTCATAATATTAGTTTAACACACTACTACAAAAACTGGCTTTCTTGACGTGCATTGCGCGTCAAGAAAGGGCCTTCTTGACACGCAAATGCGCGTCAAGGATGCGGGGGTCAAGAAGCTTCTTGACGCGCAAAATGCGTGTCAAGAAGCTCTTGACGCGCGA